>CAUYQG010147623.1:0-25511 GCA_963574415.1 Tarsius wallacei | reverse complement strand
TAAGCCACTTAGCCCAGCTTACTTCACTCTTTTCAAGTGTCAAATGCAATGATTTCCCTGTATTTAAAGAAAAGTGTGAAGTATATGTTATATGAATTGTATCTGAATTAAGCCGTATACAGACAGTGTGTCAAATTAGTTTTGGAGAAAATTTCTGTCTAGTTCTATTAAATATAATTCTACCAGTTTTCAAATAATTTACTTATATTTCTTAGCTTCCTGTTAGTGTCAGGTACACATAAATCACAACTATTCTTGAAAGCTAGTAAACATTCAGATTTTTGGACCTCGGCCTAATTAATTTAATCTAACTGATAGCAAAAGTGACTTACTTGACTTGTGTTTATTAAAGAGATCTGAGAATAAAAATAGATAAAATCTGTTAAAGGGAAGATTGCTTGTGGCTTGACTTATTCTAATTATCTCTCCCTTCAAATTATTAAATCATGTGTTCTTTGTTGATTACATTATCATCAAAGTAGGGTGATACAGATAGACACAATTCCAGCAACTTTTTCCAATATTTTGAGGATTCAGAAGAAAGCAAATCATCTAAATGAATTAATGTTATTGTAATATTCAATAGTAGTATTTTGAAGTCATATGACTGTTATTAACTGAAAACAATTATTATTACTCAAAATAAATCATTTATAATAATGACTCTACTTACATTTTCTAGTGGCATATTGACCACAGCTCCTCCATTCAGGTAGCTATGTTTTTTTGTCAGACGGACTATTTTATACCTTACTTTGTCTGATTGTGCCTGAATAAGACACCTTAATATAGAGTAGATGACATATGGCCTATTCAGAGCCAAGGGCATGTCCTGCCAGGAGAAATTGACATAGAGCAATCAGATTCTCTCATTTAAATAAGCAACTGCCAAGACACTAAAATTGTTAGGGATAGAGCTAATACATGAATGATGTTAAGATATTTGTAGTCTTATTCAATTTATAAAGAAGAAAATAGGAGTAAGTAGAGGTAGTCACATATATGGAGAGAAAAACAGGAAAGATGGACTAGGAAAAGGAAATTCAAAATTTATGAAACAGAAACCACATGACTTATGAAGATATAGATAGAAATTATAGTCAGATACTTCTTCATACTATAAAGATCATTCATTTAAGCTTGATATTATTTGTACTTTAAAAATGAGCAATTGGCTTTTTTTATATAATAAATTAAAATTTATCCAGAAAAAAAACTTTGAGTATTATATGATATGTGTTATGACCAAGAAAGCGAGAAGAATTCATGTCAGCATGCCAAGTTTCAGATTAAGAGCCCTTTATTAGCATGCGGTCAAGAGTGGCTCATGCCAGGAGAGCTCTTGGTAAACCAGTGCAATTTGTGACAAGCTTTTATAGGTAAAATGTACAGTATTGGCTCCATAGCAACTAAGTGACCATAGCAACCACTAACTAACAACGTGACAACCAAAATGGGAACTTTTGATTGCTAGGGAGTTTTGATTAATTTTATGTGCCAGGTATAGCTGGTTAATGGAAAGTCCCTGGAGTTTTGCCAACAAGATATACTTTAAGGTAGTTACATAGAGACAAGGTAGAAGAATCATTACACAATGGAATTACCTTGGTTAGGTCACTAACAAAATATAAGAACAAAATATGAAAATGTAACAGTGGGATTTTGCAAAGCATAACATTTGATTTCAGTTAACAAAGCATACTATTATATGGAACTTATGGCTGGGGAGTTTTGTGACCTGCCCAAAGGGGACAAAGCTGAGGGGCTGTGGTCATGGAAATGTTACAGTGATCACATGTAGGCATTGAGGGGTGATTCTTCGGTCAGGCAGGCAACTAAGATGGAAGCTTTAAACAAAAGGGAGTAAGCTGGTTGATACTATTATTTTGCTAGCAATTTGGTTTTATTTACTGATTTAGCTCATTTCAAATGAACTTCCTGATAAAAATGTTAATATTCTTTTAAGATTTTTTTTTGTAATAAAGTTTCTGAGCTGGGCTCTGTGGCTCAGCCTGTAATCCCACGCCTTGGGAGGCTGAGGTGAGTGAATTGCCTGAGCCCGCGGGTTCGAGACCCGCCTGGGCAACTTGGCGAGAACTCATCTCTACAATAAATCAGAAAAATTAGCCAGGCGTGGTAGCGCACGCCTGTAGTTCCGGCTACTTGGAAGGCTGAGGTGGAAGGATCGCAGAGCCCAGCAAGTCGAGGCTGTGGTGGCCAGGAGCGGCCACTGCACTCCAGTCTGGGTGACAGAGTGAGACTCCAACTCAAAAAGAAATAAAAATAAAAAAATAAAATAAAATAAAATAAAGTTTCTGAATGTGTTTTTTTTTCAAAACTCTCTGAAGATTGCCATATCATTTGACTTATTCATGAGATCCTGACCTTTTTTCTTTAATAACTGTCATCTATAGTTAACAGCAGTTGCACATCAATGCTTTTTTTGCCAGAATGCTAGAAAAAAATCATTCAAAGGTTTTTTTTGAGAGTAATGTTTACACATCTCTAAATGATATAGATCTTGAGCTTTCATTCACTTAATGATGTCTTTCTAAAGTAATATTTTTAATTGGGTATATTTAACAGTGAAAAGTCTGTTAAGAAATTTCAGGTTGTTCATCATGCATTTTACTATTTGTTAAAATACTGTTTGTCAAAATGCTGACAATTTCATGAGACAAAAATTCAGAATTTTCTTGTTGATAATTATTCATAAGAAAAATTATCAATGTAAATATTAGTCACTTGACAAGGTTATGATGCCTGATATATTTTCTACTACTCTTAGTAAATATCTGTTAATGTATACATTTTAAGAAGTAATTAATATAAAAACATTGAATAATATGTAAAAATAGATGAAAGTGTGAGTTCCAAATAGTTTTTACATCATTCTCAATATTTTGACACTTTAATATTATTTTAATTTATAGTTGTGTATATACTCATTATTTTTCTTATAGTTGAATAGAAATTAAGAAAATAACATTTTATTAATCTAATAGTTATCAATAAAAGACAATTAAAATGATAATAGCAAAAAATTAGGCTGAGAGTTCTGACTTTTAAAAATATTATAAATACCCACTTCTATCCTTACAAGAATTCCTGAACAAATTGAATACCAATGACTTTTCTTGGATCTTTGAGAAAACTGTGGGTTGCATTGACACATAACTAGGGACCCCAAAGTTGGAATCCAGCCTGACAAACCAAGTCAGTTCTTGACTTTGCATAGGAAAGAATTCAAGAGTATGCTAACAAAGAAAAGTGAAAACAGAAAGAAAGCTACTGTATAGGCAGAGAAGTTCCCAATATGTTGCTGGGATTTCGACTGGAAAATGAAAGCAAGTTTATTGAAGTATCAGAGAGCAGACTACTCTACAGGCAGAAAAGCCTGGGCTGGTCTATAGGAAGAATATCTGCCATACATCACCAGGGTATTATTTTTATTCCTATCTCTTGATGACATCTAAGCAAGGGATAGAATATGCATGGCTTTTCTGGGAAAAGATTTCTAAGAACTGGAATTCCACTCAGTATGTTGCTGTAAATGGGCAAAGCCAGAACCGTCTTGGCATTGAAGGGTGTGCCATTTTGCATGCTAATGTATTATTATGAGCATATAATGAAGGTCAAATAGCCGACAAAGTAGTTGCCATTTTGGCTCTAGCTGGCCCTACCCTGTTCCTAACTACATGTTTTTTTTCTCTGTGGAGTCTCAGAAAAGGAACTACATGTTGTTTTTCTCTGTGGAGTCTCAGGCTGTCCTGAGAAAATAGCCTTGCTGCTTATCTTAGCAAACTAGCTCTGCCTAATGCCTGTCTCAATATGTCTAACTATAGCCCTGAAGTGGGAAGAGATAGGTGCACTCCAAGAGACACAGTATTGGAGATTTCCTTACCTGAAGCATAAGATGCTGAACAACATAAACTAGCAAGAATATTTAAATAGTAATTTTGACAAATTGCTGGAGGCTGAGTGTTGTGACACTTCTGGGAGTTATAGTTATATAGAAATCTCAATATTTTCTATTTTGTCTCTAGGAACCCAAAACTTCTCACAGAGGATCTGAAAAAAAATATCCTTATAGTCTTGAAAAGGGGAATTGTAGAGTATTCACCATAAAACTCTCTCAGATTACTTCCCCTAGCAAAAGCCTAGTCTCCAGGAGAAATAATTTTCCAGGGGACAATTCTGAAACTTTATTCCACCTGGAAAAGAATAACTCTGCCTAACTACAGCCAGTATGTCTTCTGGAAAGGAAGAAAATATTTTAGCAACCAGGGGACAGGGAGTAAGAAAAAAAATTAGAGAGAGCTGCAGCTGGAGAAGAAAATATGGAATAAGGTTATGGGAGCTGCATGCTTGAAGAAGAGACAGAAACTTGTAGAGGGCAAATACCTGAGACACGTGCCCACTGCAAGACTGACACATGATTCATAGATTAAAGAATATGTCACTCCTTTATATTTTATCCC
The DNA here is from genome assembly GCA_963574415.1 of Tarsius wallacei. Lineage (NCBI taxonomy): Eukaryota > Metazoa > Chordata > Mammalia > Primates > Tarsiidae > Tarsius > Tarsius wallacei. The sequence goes on along the minus strand of CAUYQG010147623.1, from coordinate 21,030 downwards.
CATACTATAAATTTCCAGGACAATAACAATGAATTACACTGAAAAAACTTCAACACACAAACTCTCTGGATAACAATACATAAGGAATACTAAATGTGAAGAAATGAGACAAAAACACTTGATACACTTGAAGCCTCTGGTACCTAGAGCTACAACAAGTGATAAACATAGCCAAAGTCCTAGCCAGGTTATCTTAAATCCTCATACTAAAATTCTATTTGCCTTGATATCTACTAGCTTGTACAACATGACCTATTTTCAATAACAAAAATTGCAAGTCATACCAAAAAGCAAGGAAAAAGAAAAAGAAAACAAAACACTGAAGAGAAAAGCAAACAGAGCAAGGCTCATTTATAACATATGTGTTGAAATTATCAGCACAGCCATTTAAAATAAGAACATTTAAAAAATAAGAGTAATTTAAAATAAAAATTATCAGCATATTATCACTCTAATGTAAAAAGTAGACAATATGCAAGAAGAGGTGGCCAATGAATTTCATCAGAGATATGAAAACCCTATGAAAGAATAAAAATGAAATACTAGAAATCAGTAACACAGTAACAACAATGAGTATTGCCTTCAATAAGCCCATCAGCTAAGGCAAGGATCAGGAAACTTGAAAGTAAGTCAATAACAAATTTCCCAAATAAAATGCAAAGTAAAATGGAAACCAAAAACAATAACAACAAAAAAACCTTCAAAAACTTTGAGATAATATCAAAAAAACCAATATGCTTTTAACTGATATAACAGAAAAAGGAGAATGAGAAAAAGACAGAACTAGTTAATGAAATAATGGTTAGAGGATGATACTAGCTGAATTTGAGTCATATTATAAAACTACTGTAATCAAGACACTTCTATTGGCAACATAACAGACATTGACAAATAGAACAGAAAGTTCAGATAGATGGATACAAATGGAGTCAATTGAGTTTTTACAAGAGGAATTAAATTGAGAAAGAGTAATCCTTTGCATACTGTGATGAAACAATTTGATGTTCATATACAAAACAAAATATTAGCTAAGACATCTTAGATACAGATTTTGCAAACCACACAAAAATTAGTTCAAAATGGATCTAAAACATAAATTAAAATGTAAAACTCTAAAACTTCTATACAAAATACATGAGAAAATTGTTGTAACTATTTGTTTGGTAATGCCTTCTTTGTTTGTATTAGTTTATTTTTATTTTAAAAATGTGGGGTACGATTGAAGTTAGGTACATAAGCGATCATCGTACAGGTGAAGTTTGGGCCTCCCATTGGTCCTTGCTTTGCCTGGTTTGGGATCAGGTTTTCTTTAATGTTATGTAACACCCCTTCCTCTCTCCCCTGGCAATGATCGGTTACTGCCAATCTCTTTCACGTTGTATTGTGATAAAAGTTCAGGGTCCCTTATGAGTGAGAACATGTGGTATTCAGTTCTTTGTTTCTGTGATAGATCACTGAGCATGATAGACTCTAAATCCATCCAAGTTGCTGTGAATTCCTTAATTTTGTCCTTCCTTATGGCTGCATAATATTGCATTGTGTATATCTGCCATTTTTTTTTTATCCAGTCCACTTTCAATGGTTAGCAGGGTTGGTTTCATGTCTTTGCTATTGTGAATAGTGCTGCAATAAACATGCATGCAAAGGTATGTTTTTGAAGAAAGATTTGTGTTCCTCTAGGTATATACCAGAAAGAGCATTGCTGGGTCATATAGAAGGTCAATTTTTAGATCTTTTAGAAATCACCACACTGTTTTCAACAGAGGTTGTACTAGTTTACACTCCCACCAACACTGTAAAGTGTTCCCTTTTCTCCACATCCTCTCCAGTATATGTTTTTTTGTGTGTTTTTTGAGTTATTAAAGATGGCCATCCTGACTAGAGTTAAGTGGTATCTTAGTGAGGTTTTGATTTGCATTTCTTTGATGATTAGTGAGGCTGAGCAACTTTTCATGTATCTGTTGGTGTCTCATATATCTTCTTTAAGTGTCTATTCATATATTTTGCCTACTCTTTAATAAGGCTGCTTGTTTTTTTTCCTTTCAGCATGGTTGATTTCCTGTAGATCCTGGATGTTAGGCCTTGGTCAGATATATAGTTGGCAATTTTTTTTCCCATTCTATGAGCTGTTTCCCCACTCTCTTAATGTTTTCTTTTACTATGCAGAAGTTTTTCAGTTTGATGAGGTCCCACATCTTATTTCTTATGGCTTGGGCTTTTCGAGTTTTGATAAAGAATTGATTGCTTATTCCAATTTCCATAAAGTATCCTCTGCATTTTCTTAGATTCTTATAGTTCGCGGTTTAACATTTAGGTCTTTGATTCCTTTAGAGTTGATTTTTGTGTACAGTGATATGTGGGGGTCCTGTTACATTCTTCTGCATGTGGTCAGCCAGTTTTCCCAGCACCATTTACTGAGTAGGTTCTTCTTTCCCCAGTGGTTGGTGGTGGAGGCTTTGTTGAAGATGAATTGGATGAGAAATTGAGGTGCTTCTTCTGGAATCTCTATCTTGTTACAATGGTCTGTATGTTTGTTCTTGTACCAGTACCAGGCTGTTTTGATTCTTGCAAACTTATAACAAAGTTTAAAGTCCAGAAATGTGATAACTCCCACTTTTTTCCTTTTGCTGAGGATTATTTTTGCTATTTGAGATTGTTTATTTTTCCATATGAATTTCTGAATTGTCATTTTCTGGCCTAAGAAGAATGATGTTGGTAATTTAATGGATATTGCATTGAATCTATAGATTGCCTTGGGTAGGATGGACATCTTAACAGTGCTGATTCTTCTAATCCATGAGCATGGGATATTTTCTCATTTGTTTGTATTTTCTATGACGTGTTTGAGCTGTGTTTTGTAGTTTTGTAGTTTTTATTGTAAAGATCTTCCACTTCTCTGGTTAGGAAGATGCCTAGGTATTTCATGTGTGTGTGTGTGTGTTTATTGTGAATGGGATTGTGCTTTTTAATTTGGTTCTCTGCCTGTTTATTGTTGGTAAATAAAATGTGACTGCCTTTTGCATGTTTATTTTGTACACTGAGTCTTTGCCAAAGTCCTTTATCAGTACAAGTTTTTTTTACAGATTCACTTGGGTTTTTAAGGTATAGGATCATATCATCAGCAAAGGGAAAAATTAACTTCCTCTATTCCTATGTGCATATTCCTGATTTTCTTGTCTTGTCTGATTGCTTTGGTTGAGACTTCCAACACTATGTCGGCAGGGAGGGCAAGAGTGAACACCCTTATCTTGTTCCAGATTTCAGAGAAAAATGCTTCCAATTTCTGTCCATTTAGCAATATGTTTTCTGTGGGCTTATCATAGATGGCTCTTACTATTTTGAGGTATGTTCTTTCTATGCCTAGATGTTCAAGAGCTTTTATCCAGAAGAGATGCTGGATTTTATAGAAAGCTTTGTTCTGCATCTAATGATATAATCATGTGGTTCTTGTTTTTACATCTGCTGATGTATTGAATTACATTTATGGTCTTCTGGATGTTGAATCAATTCTACATTCTGGGGATGAATCTTACTTGGTCATGTGAATAATTTTTGAGATGTATGTTGGATCTGATTTCCTAGAATATTATTGAGAATTTTTGCATCTATGTTTATCTGGGATATTGGCCTGTAGTTCTCTTTATTTGTAGGATTTTTGCCCAGTTTGGGTATCAGTGTGATGTTTGCTTTATAAAATGATTTGGAGAGAGTTCTGTCTTTCTCGATTGCCTGGATATTTTAAATAGGATTGATGTCAGCTCCTTGTATGTTTTGTAGAATTCTACTGGGAAGCCATCTGGTCCAGGGTTTTTGTTTGTTTGTTTCTTTGTTTCCAATCTTGGGAGGTTGTGTGATGCCAAAAAATTTTCCATTTCATTTATGTTTTTGAGTTTGTTTCCATACAAGTGTGTATACTCATCTCTAATTGTCTTTTGCATTTCTTCAAGATTAGTGGTGACTTGAAATTTTATGTTTCTATTAGTGTTTATTTAGACTTTTTCTGTTTTTTTCTTGGTCAGTCTGGCTAGGGGTCCATCAACATTTTTTATCATTTCAAAGAACCAACTTTTTTCGTTGATTTTTTTCTATAATATTTTTGTCTTCCAAGTCCTGTATTTGGACTTTTACTTTGGTGATCTGGATTCTTCTGCTGAAGTAAGAGTTTATTCCACTATGGTCTGAGAAGGTGTGTGACAGTATGGGGTTTTTTTTGTTTTTTTTTTGAGTTGGAGTCTCACTCTGTCACCCAGACTGGAGTGCAGTGGCACGCTTTCAGCTACCGCAGTCTCAACCTGCTGGGCTCTGGCGATCCTTCTGCTTCAGTCTTCCAAGTAGCCAGAACTACAGGCATGCGCTACCATGCCCGGCTAATTTTTTTTTTTTTTTTTTAATTTGTTGTAGAGACGCGGTCTCGCCAAGTTGCCCAGGTGGGTCTCGAACCTGCAGACTCAGGCAATCCACTTGCCTTGGCGTCCCAAAGTGCTGGGATTACAGACTGAGCCACCAAGCCCGGCCAACAGTATTTCAATCTTGTGAAATTTGTCTATGATTAATTTATGGCTGAGCACCTGGTTGATCTTGGAATATGTTCCCTGTGGTGATAAGTTGAATTTAGATGATGTAGTTGCTGGGTGGAATATTCTGGAGGTATCTGTTAAGTCCATTTGGTCAAGCATTAAGTTGAAGTTCCAGATCTTCTTATTGATTTTTTGCCTCAGTGATCTATCTAGGGTTGCTAGTGGGGTATTTAAGTCTCCAGTTATAATAGTGTTAGAGTCAATGCTCTTTTTTAAGTTCATTTAGTAGTTGCTTTATAAATCCTGGTGCTCCTGTGTTGGTTGCATATATGTTTCGGATGGAAGTTTCTTGTTGATGTATTGAACCGTTTGTCATATGTAGTGCCCTTCTGTATCTTCCTTAGGTTTTGATAGCTTAAAAGCTGTTTTTTTCTGTTGTTAAAATCATGACTCCTGCCTTTTTGTGTGTTTTGTTCACCTGAGAGTTTATTCTCTATCCTCTAAGTCTTTGGGTGTCCTTTGTCATGAAGTGTGTTTCTCGGTGGCAGTATATTTTTGGGTTGTACTCTTTTATTCATTTGGCTGTTCTGTCTTTCAGTTGACTGTTCTTTCTTTAGTTTATTCTCATTCAGGCTGACTATTGAAATGTGAGAGTCTGTCCCTGTCATAATGCTTTTATAAGGCTGTTTTGTTTTCTTTTAACTTTTGTGTGTGTGCTTTCATTTTTGTGGGTGTGTTGTGTGCTCTGTTGCTTCTGTGAAGTGCATTGTCTTCCTTTTTTTCATGTGTGTGTGTGTGTGTGTGTGTGTGTGTGTGTGTGTGTGTGTGTGAACAATTCCTTTTTAGGTATTTCTTGTAGAGCTGTTCTGGAGGCAGCATATTCTCTTAGGGAGTGGATGTCTGGGAAGGATTTTACTTCCCCATCACTGATGAAACTTCCTTTGGCTTAGTAGAAAATTCTTGGCTGAAATAGTTTATCTTTGACAACATTAAATATTGAGGTCCAACCTTTCTGGCCTTTAGTGTTTCTGCAGAAGTCTGGAGTGATTCTGATTGGTCTTCCTCAGTAGGTAGACTGTCCTTTTTTCCTTGTTGACTTTAGAACTTTTTCTTTTATGCCTATTTTTTATAGGCAAATTACTATGTGTCTAGGGGTTGGTCATCTCATAAGGTATCTTGTAGTGTTTCTCTGAATCTCTTGTAATTGTATAGTTGTGTCTCTGGCAGATGAGAAAAGTTTTCTTGAATTACCTTATGGGATGTTTGTCCCAAGGTGTTTTCTGTTTCTCTTTTACTTCAGGTATGAAATCAGGTGTAGGCTTGCCTTCTTGATAAAACTGCACATTTCTTGGAATGTTTCTTCTTTCTTCTTGTTTTTTTTTCCCTTTATTTTTAATAGATTGTGTTAATCTCATATTTTCATCTTCCATCTCTGAGATTCTTTCTTCTGCTTGATCATTTCTGCTTCCCATGCTTGTCAGTTTGTTATTTATTTTATTGGATGGATTTCTTTATTTCTATCATTTCTAAATACACTTTCTTGAGTCTGTCCAACTCCATTGCAATTTCCTTTAGTTTTAGTGCTTGCATTTCTTGGTTTTTATTCATTCTATCCATTGATTCTCTGATCTTTGTAAGTATCTTCTGGGTACAATCTTTCTTGGAGATGGCCTCATTGTTTGTGCTCCAGTAGCTTTTCCTTCAGGCACTGGCTCTTTGTTGGGACTCTGAGGGTTACCTGTAATTATTCATTGGTTTTTTTTTTTGTTTGTTTGTAGAAGTTCCTGTATCTTTCTCTTTAATTCCATTGCTCGGTGGGAAATGGAGAAATAATCATTTCTGATATTTGCTCTACTTTCTGTCCTTCCCTGAGGCAAGCCTATGGGTTTGTTCAATTATGTAATAGGGCTTGGGGTGGGGCATTGTGGTATCTCTTTACAATTTGAGCACTTACTAAGGGGAGTCTCTGCAAAGATTCAGAACATACTGATGGGCCACAATGCTTGTTATCTGGTTGATAGACCACCTGGGACTCACTCGCTGTCTCCATACACTTTGACCTTACCATAGGTACACTTGTGTAGCCCCTGAGTCCAAGATAGAGTATAAAGAGAAAAAGAGATTTAAAAAGGGAAAAAAAGAAGAAAGAGAAAAAGAAAACAAAGAAAGAACAAAGAGGAAAAAAAGAGAAAAGAAAAGAGAGAACCAACCAACAAACAAAGCAAACAAACAAGAGAAGCAAATAAAAAACAAAACTAAAATAGGAAAGAGTGAAAGAGAAAAAAATCAAAACAAAAAAACACTGGTAGAGATTTCACTTTGAGGGAGAGGTCCCTCTTGTGGTGGGTTCTGTGACTGCAGGTCTGTTTAAATGAGACGTTACAATCTGTACCACTTCTACTTGCAGTGGCTAGCTGACATGAGCCCATGGAGAGGTCATGGGGGTGACTTGATTCAGCATCTCCTGGACTCTCTCCCCCTTCCTTTCTCTCTCAGCATTGTCAAAGCTCCCATAACATCCAGCTCACAGTGGACGAATGGGGTTTCTGGCCTCTACCCTGCCCTCCTGATCTTTTTTTGCTCACTGTTAGGGGCAGAGGGCTGGGGAATCATCTAGGCACTCACCAGCCTCCTTCTCAGTCAGATCTACTGTATGAATCTATCACCCAGCATATGGCTCAGGGTTGGGAGTGGATCATCTGGGGTCCACATCCTCCATTACCCACCTGGACTGGTGCACTGGGACCAATCTTCTCTGGTTTCATGGAGAGCAGCCCTAAAGCAATGCAGAGACCATCTCCTGGCCTTAAGACTCAGGTCTGCTTTTCTGTAGAGGCTGCCCTGGAGCACTTCTCTGCCCAGGCTTTAGACTGGCTGCTCAGTTTCTCTACAGACTACTGTTTCTATCACACACAAGGCTGGGAAAGACAGCTCCCTTCCCTGGAAGTACCACAGTCTCCAGGTCTCAGGATCTGGTGGCAGTGCCTTGCACCCTAGCTTGGCACTGGAGGTAGTGGCAGCGGGTCCAGGTACTAGGTGGCAGCCGCTTACAGTTACTCAGCCTTCTTACAGCTACTGCCTTTCCCTTGCTGTGCTCTCTTCTCAGCCTTCACTGCCAGTGTTTGGCCTGGCACTGTGTTGGGTAGAGCCTGTCACCAGCAGTCAGTTCCAGAAAGGGTTATGCATATTTTTGGTGATACCTTTTCTAAAATACAGTGACAAAAAACACCAGCCTTGAAATCCTGAAATTCTTGAAATTCCATTCTGAGGTCTTAAGGGGAATTTAGGATGTGGCAGAAGCATTTAACTGTATTACAAATGTATAGCATATCCTCACTTAACAGGAATGGAGCAAAAAGTTCTTAACTATGTAACTTTGAAAATAAATTGGAGTAAATAGCGCTGGAGGAAACTGTACATAACACTGAACTCTAGTTGGTAAAGTTGTACCTCACGGAGTGTGGATTAACATGTTACATGTGTCGGGCTCGGTGGCTCAGCCTGTAATCCCTCACTTGGAGAGGCTGAGGTCAGTGGATTGCCTGAGCCCATGGTTTGAGACCCACCTGAGCAACTTAGCAAGACCTCATCTCTACAATAAATCAAAAAATTAGCCGGGCATGGTAGCGTGCACCTGTAGTTCCAGTTACTTGGAAGGCTGAGGCGGAAGGATCGCCTGAGCCCAGCAGGTCGAGACTGCGGTGGCCGGGAGCGGCCACTGTACTTCAGTCTGGGCTACAGAGTGAGGCTCCAACTCAAAAAAAAAAAAAATGTATGCTGAGGGCAAAGAAGAAATGGATAGAGGATGGTGGGAGCCAGGTTTCTTTGGCGACATGGGAGGTTACAGTTAAACTATATTGGAAGGCAAAGCAGAATCATGTGGTAGCGGATTAGGCTACATTCTTCAGTACAAGTTCATTCTAATTTAATATAGATCAAGATATATATATTAGTAATGTATACATAGAGATAAGCAATATGCACACCAAGTTTCCAGATCTTGGTGTTTATTATCAATATGGAAAGGAGAAAAAAGAGTATAGAGTATAGAGTATAGAGTAACTTGATAAAAACTACCTCAGTCAGGTGATCCAGACAAGTGTCATCAATGACCTACACCTTACTCTATTCATGAGGAAAACATTATACACATCCATATTGAAGGATGGTCTACATAATATCTGACCAGTGCTCCACAAAGTGGTCAGGGTCATCCAAAACAAGGAAAGTCTTCAAAACTGTGACTGTGGAGAGGATCCTAAGAAGACATAATGACTATGCATGTATGGTATGGTGTCCTGAATAAGATTCCACAACTGAAAACAGGATACTATGCAAAAATTAAGGAAATCTGAATAAACTATAGAGTTTGGTTAATAACCATGTATCAATATTGATTTATTAGTATGGCACCTATACTATACTAATGTAAAATATTAGCAATAGGGAAAACTGGATATGATATATAATATAACTCTATTATATTTGTGATTTCATCTAAATGCAAAAGCTACTCTATAATTAAATGTCTATTTGAAGAAAATTAAAGGAAGAAAAACAATTGAGGAACGAATTAAGTAAAGGGGTTAAAACTTTATCATGAACCAAATAGAAAAGATATCAATTTCTCTTAAAAAATGGTAAACAGGCGGGGCTCGGTGGCTCAGCCTGTAATCCCTCGCCTTGGGAGGCTGAGGTGAGTGGATTGTCTGAGCCCGCGGGTTCGAGACCCGCCTGGGCAACTTGGTGAGACCTCATCTTTACAATAAATCAAAAAATTAGCCAGGCGTGGTAGCGCACGCTTGTAGTTCCAGCTACTCGGAAGACTGAGGCAGAAGGATCACCAGAGCCCAGCAGGTCAAGGCTGCGGTGGCCGGGAGCGGCCACTGCACTCCAGTCTGGGCGACGGAGTGAGACTCCAACTCAAAAAAAAAAAAAAGTAAACAGCAGATATAACCTTAGTAAGAAAATGTTTAAACCATATTAGCAATCGCAGTAATGGTACACTTTTAAGAAAATTTCTTATAAATGGACATTTTAAAGATTGACATTTTAAAAATCAATTTACTTAGCATATATTGCAGGAAATTTTGTACATTATTTACTATTTTTATTTAATTTCTAGTTAAATGGTTTAACATTTAAGCAATGTGCATGAGGTTTCCCGAGGTCACAGGACAAAAATAAATACTTGGCTTAAATATTTCAGATACTATATTGTCCCATTTTACTGTTTCATTTTTTTAAAAATAAATTTTCATTGGTCTTGTAATTACTGTAAGTTACCATCAATTTAAACTCATGTATAATGGATGTTTCGTGAACTTAAATTTTAGAATAATCTAATGTTGTTGATATTTTTAATGGGATTGAATTAGATTTTTAATTAGTTATTTAATTAGTTATGGTTTGTTTTGCTTCTTAATGATCACATATAAAGAAGTTGAGAAAGCATTGCTGGGTTTTTAAGGGTGGTGTCATAAACTCTGGTACTTCGTAATATTATAGATAATAAGCTAAAGTGAAATTATAATGCACATTAGGCAGCAAATTGAAAACGTGGATAGCTGTTCTTCTAGTACCTTTTAGAGTTGTTTGCACGTGTTTTATGGAAACATGATTGTCAGATTAGGTCAGACAGCCAGATAATGTTTCCTGTTTTCATACATTAATTAGGATAGCCATACTGAGACATTTTGACCTCATCCAGAAGGTCTTATTTTGAGGATAAAAAGCAAAGTAATTAAACATATTAACATAACACATTCTTCTCTGAGAAGGTTGGCACATCGTGTGATGAGTTTTGGCCTCTGCTGTTGGCAGGCTTGGCACTTAGTAGTGGCTCTAACTATATCATCTGTTGTAAGTGGAGGTCAGTGTTACTGAGCCCACACATAACTTCCATCCCTGCCCATGTCTACATTATTTGTGAGTCCATTGGACAAGGAGAAGGATGACTTTAGAGAGAGGCTGACTAACATTCAAGAGGTTCTTTATCTTGGCCACCTAATTCTTAAGGTTCTCTTCTGTTTCTCTTCTACCTGGACATGAAAAATAGAAAGTCTGCAAGGAAACAAGAAAAGTTTTTAAATGAACAAGAAAAATGTTGTTCTTTTTGAAACATTGGCAGAAGAAACAGATATCTTTATTAGAAATATCTGTCTGCATACTTTTTCCTATCATTGTTAACAAATTTCCAGTTATGTTTCTTCCAACCTTCTGATCCTCAATCCAAACTGTTAACCACTGTCTTAGCATTGTATATCTGACATTTTAGTTATTTCTCTTTCTATGTCAAATTAGTAGGATTGACTGATTGATGAGAAGATTTTATTTAAGCTTTGCTTCAGAACTAACCCTGAGTGGGGTGCTAATAAGGCAGAGGGTCATTGTTGGGAGGTACTAGAATATTATGTAGAATTATTTGTAAACCATCCCAAAGTGTTGTCTTCTGGAAAGCGGCCATAAGAAATTCCCTACAAACTGTAAATGTTGATTGAGAAAAGTTTGACAAGGTACTGGTAGTAAAAGAATTGAGAAATAAACAATTTATCATGTAACTCACTTGTCCTTTCAGTAATTTCTTAAGCCTTATTTATGTATACTGTCTCCATTTGAAAATTGAATGCTGGTATGCATTCCCAACTTTATGATTTGATGGGTCAGATAATACCCAGTTCATGATGGACATTTCAAATTTCATGATGAATTGGTGACCAGAGATTAAGTGTAATGCAAGCATGAAGTTGTTTCTCAGAATGAGAACAATTATCTGCAGAGTACGACATAGCTCTGCTCCAAAATTATAAAGTTCCTATACTGTGATTCACCCACAGGGACTTGCTGAACATTGCAGACTCTTTCTCTAACTTCAGTACCATTATGGACAGGTGGCAGAGTCACCTACACAGCAGACTGGACTTGGTAAAGATCTCGTTTACTGCATCCCACTCAAAGGTGGCAGTGGAATTACATGACCAAATGAAGCACAGTTGACCCTTGAATAATGCAGGGGTTAAGGACAGTGACCCCCATGTGGTGTTAAACTGAAATCCTTACTGATAACATAAACTATAAATAAACATATTTTGTATGTTGCTTGTAATATACTGTACTATTTAAACATTTTTTACACTCACTATTATTTATTTGTTTTTTATTCATACATAATCATTGTACACAGTCCTAGGGCACATAGAATATTTTATACATACATACAAGTAGCAAAATCAAACCAGGTTATTTAGGATATCCATCACCTCAAACATTTACCACTTTTTGTGTTTTTGGGTGCATTTCATATCTTCTCTTCTAGCTATTTTGAAATATACAATATATTATTGTTAATTGTAGTCAGCTTACTGTGCTAACGAACACTAGCACTTATTTCTTCTTGAATGATTATGCCCGTTAACCAATCTCTTTATATCCTTCCTCATAATCCTTCCTAGTCTCCGGTAACTATAATTTTACTCTCTATCCTTCAAAGGTACAACTTTGTAAACTAATATATAAACTCAGAATATATATATATATATATGTTTACAAAGTAATTCCTGCAATGAAATATGCTGGAGAAAAGAAAATGTTATCAAGAATATCATAAGAAAGATAAAATATGTTTACTCTTTATTAAGTGAAAGTATATTATAAAGGTCTTCATCCTTGTTCTCTTCACTTTGAGTAGGCTGAGGAGGAGGAAAAGGTTGTTTTGGTTTTGCTCTCTGGAATGGCAGAGGCTGAAGAAAATCATCTTATAAATATACTCATGCAGTTTAAACCTGCGTTGTTCGAGAATCAACTTCATATATTATTTCTAAATCTCAAAGAATCCTTCCAGGGGGTTATTTTTCTCTTAAAGGCAAGAAATGTTATTAGTCTGATCTGCAAATTCAGAGAATAATAGTGCTGTCAAAATACATAAGACAGGACACCTTTTTCTCGAGTCTCCAGTAACAATCCCCTCATTCCTCTTTTAGTCTTCATTAATATTTTATTCAAGACTCTTCCAGCATACACCTGATAGCTGGTCCCAAAGCTTATGCCACATATTTCAGTTTCTTGCCATGACAGCAAACTACTTCTGGTACCAGCAACTGTTTAGGTTACCAATGCTGCATGACAAATGCGTTCTAAAACTTAGTGGATTCAGTGATCTTATTATTCGTAGGTTGGGGTTCAGCGGGATGGTTCTTTTGCTCCATGTCATTGCTATCTGGTGCCACAGACATCTGGAGTCTAAGAACAGCTGGAATGTTCAATACATTTTGTCCATGTGGTTCTAATTAATTCTGACTGTTGACTCAGAGCTCTTCCACAAATGTTGATGAAAACCACCTTTCTCTTACTGTGGTTTTTCTATGTGCCTTGGACTTCTAAGAGCATGGTGACAGGTTTTTAAGAGGGAGTGCTTTAAAGGATGAAAGTGGACGCTTCAGCTCTTTTAAGGACTATTTTTGGAAATTAAAGGGTTGCTTCAGCTACACTTTATTAATCGAAGAGAATAACAAAGAAAGCCCAGATTCAATGTCAGAGGAGACTATATTATGCGTGATTACTAAAAGGTCTCACTCTTTAGAGAGCCTATGGTGGAACAGCTACAGTAGAAAAGTTTTATATGTTTGTGACAAATATACACAGTATTAGTACCTCAAATTCTCTTATCCTGAGTATTATAATATGTTCTGTCTATTCATTTTTCTTTAATATTCTACTCTCAGGCCATTATTAATTATAGACCCAAAATTTCTGTGTAAATACAAATCATACTTAGCTTCCCACTGCTCAATACAATTCAATGACTCCATCAAATTTCCAAATAAAGTTTATGCTTCATATCTTATAATATTTCATAATTTTAGCTCCCAGCACAGGGGTGAGCATATAGTTAGTGCTGAATACAATTGTACAAATTGATTAATGAATGATGAATGAAGTACCATGTAGTGCAAGTTTTTTTAAATGGCAATTCCTATTTTCCAAATCAAGAAGATATATTTAATCCTTCTACTCTATTTAGAATGAGGTATAGTCAGCATTCTCAAGAAGTTTAGAGTTCAGTAAGAAAGGCAGATGAGAAATGTACAATATGGTAAATTTAGTAAAAATACTTTTAAAGTATTTTAAGAGAATAAGAAGCATAGTTTTTAAAATGTGAAAAAGCTATATACACGAACAATTTTTAATTCTCAAAATTATTAAATGTTATTTTGAGGATTCATTTCTTTGAAAGTTGAAGGATAAGTTTGCATAGGCAAAATTTATTTATTCTTATATTGCACACTCACATAAGCACTCATACATAATATAGACTTCAATTAATTTTTATCTTGTTTTGTAAAATGTGTATATAATAGAATAAGTCATATATATATGCTAGTTACTTCTAGTAAAATAAATTAATAAATGTTTTGGCTACTTTAAATGTACACATTTTGTCTCCAAGTTATTTCTACACTAATCCAAAAAATAAGATTTGGTTTACTCTTACTTTAAGGTATTGTGAGTATACAATAGAAAGTAGGTTCAGAAAACTCCTGATTTTAATAAACTAATTCTTTGTATATATGATTGTTTTTAGAAAGTACGTTTATAAATATATTTTTATTTATTTTCATTGCACACATTTTGCATTCTCTCTTCTTCTTTACTTATCACCTGAAAATGATATGGCCTTTTGGTCTAGGCATGCTTGTATAAATATGAATTTGAATAGTAAAAAATAGTTGATTTGGTCTGCATTTTTATAGATTGATTACTAAAAAAATTCCCTTCAAGACAAATTGTATCATACATACGTGTACATATATAGTGCTAATAATAGATAATTAAAACCATGATTTTCATCGAGATTTTATGTTTCAATAAGATGTCTGTGTGTACATTCTTACAAACATGACTACAACATGATTAACTTTTATACAACCAGATGAAATAGGTCCAATGTAGTATGTTACTGTATTATATATTAAATTTATGAGTTATTTTAAGTGATAACTTACTTAATTTTTATAGAGATTTTCTTGCAATCATGCACATGCTTGTTTTTTTTTCCCAGTCATTTTTACCAAGAAGCACTTCCTCATAAGATTCCCTAACCCTACATAAGCCACATTTACCATCCAGTGATCCATATTAACAATTGAATATGTAATCTTTTCTATTTTTTTCCACACTCATAGCATCAGGAAAGGAAAATAAACAATAAAGGACATGTTATCAAGCAAATTAGTATTGTAAATAACTAGAGATTAACACCCATTGTAGAATTGAAGGATCAGTGTAGAGCTTGTACCTCCAATTATCCTACAAAGAGGGACAAGAGGAATGGGGTACTTATTCACCCTCTCCCATCAGTCATTGTTTGAGTGCTGTTACTGAAGACATGCATTACTGGACAGGGATATCAGCCTGCTTTTTCAGGCAGAATAGGTACATATTGCCAAAGAGAGCTCTCAGGCAAGTGAAGCAGGGGCTTGTGGAGGAAGCCAGGCTGAAATGTACTGTGCCAGTAAGTTCCATGAGACTGTTGACAGGGTAACACCAACATCTGTTGACAGAGAAATCTTAGAAGTCACCCGTTGAAGATGGCAGAGGTTTCATCAGTCTGTATTTCTTAATGACAATATAAAATCCACCCCAATGCTGCAGGCTGGATTTTAATAGACCAAGAAAAAAATCATATATGTTAAAAATTGAAGATTCGGGGTTTATGTGTTCCAGCAACAAATGCAAATAAATATCTCATTTTTAAAAAAATTCTAAAGGACTCTAAACATGAAGAATCCCATTTTTTAAATAGTCAGAATATTTTTATTGGAAATCAAGATTCGATTTCTTCTGTTTCAAATATCTTCTTTATAAATATTCAAAAGATGTACTGAATATTCTTTGTAACTCTCATTTTGTGTTGTCAGGAAGCAATGCGTAGGACACCATCATAAGATTCATTTTCAATATGAAAATATATTGCCCACTAACGTGTTATCAGAATCACCAGAATTTTTGAATTCTCACTAATCACTAAGATATCTACAGTGTCACCACCAATTTAAACAAAAATACTACTTTTTAAAGCCTTAGACACTACTTTTAAAATCAATTTGGTAAGAATTTTTGAGCACCTTCTAGACATTATAGTAAACAAACATAAAGATAGAGATCTTAATATCTTAAACAATTAAGAAAGATTCCTAGTGACCTTTTCTTACCTGGCTTTGTAACTATAGTCCTTTCTCTGGTTGATTTCTTTTTCCGCTTCTCTTACCATGGCTAGATCATTTTCAAGGTTATTTTTCTATTATTAACTACTTTAACATCATCATAAGAACTGGATGCTTATTAAACAGAAACTTCAGATATTATAATATTATTCAAATATTATACATTTTAGTTATTATAAATGCTGTGTGTAGTACTGAATTTTTATTGTTGAAAATACCAAAACATGGAGATATCTGTTGCCTAATATTTCAAAACTAGTAGATGTTGAAGCCAAATTGAACTCAAATATGGCTAAACTAATATATTCTTGTAATATTTCTCTTTCATTACTGGACTTATTGTGCAATATAGCTATTGCCCAGGGTTTAGTTACAGAAAAAAACAGATGAATAATCCATAATATAAAGCACGATTTGAGATATTTATTCATGACTTCAAAGATTATGAACATTTTCTAATGTTGAAAATACTCATTTGTGGAAATCTCCATTCACTTTTAACATTTAGGTTACTTTACAGCAATACCAAACTGCTCACATACGCACACATACCCTCCCACAGTGTTATTATGCGTGTTGTTCCCAAGTTGTAAAAATATAAACCAATTGCCATTAGTAATTATCCTAGGTATGTATCTCTGGCTCAGAAAAAAATATACACACATTTGGCAGATTTCTCTATTTGTTGTTATCAGATGTAATCCATTAATTTCAAATGTGTGGTATATTTGAGTAAAATAAGAAAAAGTAATTAATGTGGTGCAACAACACTGTGTGGGATTTACTAATGTAACTGCCAAGATCTGAGCAGAATGTGAGAAATTAGCATCGATCATCAGTATTTTAGTTTCTTTCATCAAGTGAAATCACAGTCACATCTGGAATCTTTAATTGTGCCTCACAATTGTTTAGCATACTGTAAGTGCCAATTAAAAGAGTTGGAAAGGCAACCTGTGTATAAGCAATTTCATGACACAATATATTTTTCTTAAGCTACTACTGGCATACACAATTATTGAATTACACTTTCTATTTCCTTGTAGTTAGAAATTTGAATGTAATGAAGTACTCTAGTAAACAGACATATTCTTGCTCATCTTTTTTCACTGTTAATGTCTTATTTGCTTTCAAACTCTTACTCTTTAAATTTATAATCCTTATTGACACTGCACTATTTTACTTTTTTTTCTTCTTATTCAGAATTAAGTGGCTATTTGTTGGTTAGGAGGTATGCATATAGTTTTCGAGAAAGAGTTTAGTTTCTCCTAGTAATTACCATAAATAAGCTCTCAAGGAAAGAATCCTTCTTTGTGCAGTAGAGCATACTGCTGTAGTCTTTAAATTTTTGAAAAACTGCAGATTTTATGACCCCATCATAAGTATTTTAATTCCTAGTTGAGCTGGGCTCAGTGGCTCAGCCTGTAATCCCGCCGCTTGGGAGACTGAGGTGAGTGGATTGCCTGAGCCCGCAGGTTCGAGACCCACCTGGGCAACTTGGTGAGACCTCATCTCTACAATAAATCAAAAATTAACTGGGCGTGGTAGCGCGCGTCTGTAGTTCCAGCTACTAGGAAGACTGAGGTGGAAGGATCGCCGGAGCCCATCGGATTGAGGTTGCAGTGACCAGAAGCGGCCAATGCACTCCAATCTGGGCAACAGAGTGAGACTCCAACTCAAAAAAAAAAAAATATTCCATAGTTGGAGAGGGGAATCAGGAAACTGAAAATTAATGTTTCCTTATTAAACTTGCAAGTTGTTACTGGATCTGATTCCAGTAGACCGATATTGGAAAATCATGTGTGCATATTTAAGGATAAAATATTTGAAATTAAAATTATTGAGAAAGTTCTTTGTTGTCAGTCTGTATTGACATTCAAGGCTTAAGACTATATATGTTTCTCAGTTCCAATGGGTCTGATACTAAAATGCAATTCTCATACACACACACACACACACACACACACATATACCTATATATACACACACACACACATATACATATATGTATATATATATATATATATATATATATATATTTCTTATTGCCAGAATCCCAGAACAGACAGCATATATTTTCTTTTATCCTTTGCCAGTAACTGCAGCAGTCTTTCCATTGTCCTCCCAGTCTATCTCATCTGTCTTATAACTTGTACTGTTATCTGGAGTATTCAAATAATAAGGGAATGTCCAGCTTGCCTAAAGCAGGAAGGAAAGACAACCCAATTGTTCAGCATCCTCCTCAGAATGGTGGTCAGCACATTCTAATTGAAGGTTTAAATGTACTGGAAGCAGAAGTTGAGAATTAGTTTTCCTGACTATAACCTAATAGCCCTTCATATATATAATACTATCTTGAATGTGTTTCTAACTATAATCCTGATTAAAAATGGTAGATTTGAATTTAATTACATTATAAGCTTCTTGCTTCTTACTTAACAGAATTTTATTTCTATGAAGTGGAAGTTTGTTTTTATGGGAAAGAAAAATACTTAAACATTAACCAGTAGAATGTCCCAATATACCTAAGACACGAGCTTTGCATATGATGAGAGAGCTTTACATCTTCATTTGATTGTCTATATTTATGCTTCACTTACTTTACTATGATTCATTGAGTGACCACACTGTAGTGCTCATAAAGTTTCCTGTTAAATAACAATTAACCACAATAGCTTAAAAATGTCTTCTGTGCATCTTTAGTGTAAATAAATTGTTTTGAAAATATGAGAATAGTGATTCTTGAATTTCAGAAGTTATTACAATTTCAACAGCATTTTTTCTAAAATGTAGCATGAAGTGGCATTTAAACAAAGTCACGAGGTAAAAAGTCTTATATAAAACAGCGTAAACATAGTTCTATTGTTAGATATAGCAACTCATATTCAATTAATCTGATTTATGATTAGTATACTATTCTCAGTGCAGTGTATTACTTATAGCATATCCTAAACAACAGTTTGGAAGAAAAACTACTTTTTACAAAAGTGGTTGTTGTCCTCTTCAAGAAATAAAAAGTGTTCAGGAAAAAAAAAAGGTGACAGGTATTTGTTTGTTCAGCACCAACAGTGGGCAGAAAATCCCACTCTAGTTTTCTAATTCTCAGTCCAATCTTTTTCAACTCACACTTCAAATAACTTCAAACTTGCAGGAGAGTCGCAAGAAAGGTGTAAAGATCACTCATAAACCCTTTATCCACATTTATTCAAGTTAACGTTTTGCTTCTTTATCCCCAAATACTCTCGCATAAATGTTTTAATGCTAAAGACATTTCTTTACATAAGCAGTCAAATGATCACAATGAGGCCATTTTAAAATGATACAATATTATTATTTAATGCTAAGCCCATATCTCAACAATGAATGGTCCTGATAGAAATCTACTACCATTCTTAATCCAATCTACCATCACAAATTTCATTCTGCTGTTTTGCCTACTTAGTTTATTTTGATTTGAATACAATTACGATCACAAATTTGTCACCATGTGCCTAAATTTGTGGCACTGAACAAACAATTTAGTGAGATTTCATAACCTTGGTACACCAGTGTCAACACATGGTGGTGTCTTGCCGAATGGCCTTCATCATTATTGTTGTATAATTTTGTATGCTGTCGCAAGAATGTCAGAGTCTGAATTAGAGCACTGAACAAACATTGACTTTCTTGTTAAACTTGCCAAGAGTGGAAGTGAAATCAGCAACATGTTAGTCAAAGTTTATGGAGATAATGCCATGAAGAAAAAGGCAGTATACAAATGAATTAAACATTTTTTTTTCTGAGGGGAGAAGCAAGCAGCGTCACTGTGAAGAGAGGTCAGAGTGGCCAATGACTAGCAGAACTGACCAAACATTCATCAAATTATGCAGCAAAATTGTCGACTCTGAGAAGCATAGTAGATCAAATAAACATCAATAGGGAAACAGAAAAACCTTAACTGAAAATCTTGGCAAATTACTTCTAATTTTCTTTGTCTAATTACTTCTCTACACATTTCTTGTTCTTTGCTAAGATGGTATATAAACTCTAACTAACCTGTTGAGTTACTCACCACTGAGTATTCCCTTGTGTATGTATGATACACCTTTTAATAACACCTCTTTGCTTTTTTCTTGCTAATCTGTCTTTTGTCAGTCTAATCTACAGAACCCCAGTCAATAAAACTAAGATGGGTAGAGGAAAAATAAAAATTTTCTTCTTCTAAACATTCCACATTTCAAAATATACCTTTATTTAGGGCAAATCACTATAAAACCAAATAATGTTGTAAACAATCTTATATTATTTCTCATAAATGTATGACAATTTTATATTACCTTTAGTTCCCCAAAGATTATTATATAGCTTATAAATATTTAATAAATTTTGCCTTTCTTTACTGTTTTAATTGTGAAATATAGTATATACATAAAGCATTTACAGGTTAACTAAAAGTGAACACTCATGAAAATGCCAATACTAGATCAAGAAATTAAGTAACATTAACAAACCTTGTTTCTCTTAGTGTCCTTCTCTGATAATAATTTAATCTCTTTTCTCAAGAGAGGCACTGTCCTGAATTTAGTGATTATCATTTTTTTACAGTTTCAGTACCCATAAATACATTATGAAACAATAGTTTAGTTTGCTATACTTGTGAAATTTATTTTCTCACTACTGTATTTTAAAAATTTTAGACGTGCAGAGAAGTTATAAGAATATCAGAAGCCGGGCTTGGTGGCTCAGCCTGTAATCCCGCAACTTGGGAGGCTGAGGTGAGTGGATTGCCTGAGTCCGTGGGTTCGAGATCCGCCTGGGCAATTTGGTGAGAGCTCATCTCTACAATAAATCAAAAAAAATTAGCCGGATGTGGTAGCGCGCGCCTGTAGTTCCAGCTACTTGGAAGGCTGAGGCGGAAGGATCGCTGGAGCCCAGCAGGTTGAGGCTGCGGTGGCCGGTAGCGGCCACTACACTCCAGTCTGGGTGCCAGAGCGAGACTCTAACTCAAAAAAAAAAAAAAAAAAGAATATCAGATCTCTTTATACTTCACCTAAACTAATTGTTAACAGTAGCCCCTTTGTAGTATTACCTTTTCCCCTTCCTCATTCTCTATTTATTTTCGTTAAATTTTGTCTCCGACTTCTTTTGCTTAAAATTAAAAATTCTAGCCAGGATCGGTGGCTCAGCCTGTAATCCCGCGCTTTGGGAGGCTGAGGTGAGTGGATTGCCTGAGCCCGCAGGTTCAAGACCCGCCTGGGCAACTTGGCGAGACCTCATCTCTACAATAAATCAAAAAAAATTAGCCATGCATGGTA
>CAUYQG010147611.1:0-22124 GCA_963574415.1 Tarsius wallacei | reverse complement strand
GGCATGTGGCAGGGCATTTTTTTTTTTTTTGAGTTGGAGTCTCACTCTGTTGCCCAGACTGCAGTGCAGTGGCTGCTCCCAGTCACCGCAGCCTCAACCTGCTGGGCTCTGGCAATCCTTCCGCCTCAGCCTTCCGAGTAGCTGGAACTACAGGCGCGCGCTACCACGCCTGGCTGATTTTTGATTTATTGTAGAGATGAGGTCTCACCAAGTTGCCCAGGTGGGTCTCAAACCCGCGGGCTCAGGCAATCCACTCACCTCTGCCTCCCAAGGCGTGGGATTACAGGCTGAGCCACCGAGCCGGCTCAGGGCATTTTTTAGTAGAGGTAGTTGACACCTGCCCTATCTCCATCAGCTTTCCTTCTGTACAGAAAGTTACCACTGGATTACCATTTTTTCTCCCATCTGAGGTAACTTGAAGAAGGTGTCTAGAAAGATCTTTATTTCTTAACAAGTCCTTCTTGCTAATCATTTATACATGAAAAATTCTATTTTTTTTTTTTTACTATTTTCTTTTGATATAGCAAAGGAAGTAACCAGAGGACTAAATGGAGTTTTAAAATAAGAAAGTAGAATGGTGTATCATCTACTTGTGGGAACAGTCTTCTTTTTTTCTCCTCAGGGAAATTCAATAAAAGATGAATTTTTAGTGACATTCGTTTTTTTTGAAAAGTCAAACTTTACATTTGTTAATGGATTAAAATGTTGCAGCTAATTAATACATGGATGTGAGTGATTTGAAGATCAGGGCTGATTACATGGAAGTTGCAGACCTCATTATAACCACTCCAGGAGTGCCCGAGAACACATGAGTAACCAGGATATAGCTGGAAGCTGCTCTTGGATATCTCCATTCTACCAGCCCATATATCTAGTTTTAGGAAGAAAGGCTTTTTACAAAATTTCCTAAAAGACATTTATTTTCTACTCCCCTGAGTAGCAAAATAAACGTCAATGTCCTTGGAAGGAAAAAACAAGTCTTTCATTATTGTTCCTATTATTTAAAATTTAGCATTTAAGTCGAAGGAATGAATTCTATGAATTCATGAATGTCAAGTCTTGAATTTAATATTGAGATGACCTGCATGTTTCTAAACTTGTTGTTTTTTTTGGAAGATATTACATGTGTAACTAATGGACCCAAATAAAAGAGCAATAGTAAGTGTAAGACTAATGGAAAAATAAAATTATGAGTTATAAGCAAGATAAATTTGTTGTTTAAATTACATGTGTAATGAATAATAGAACAACGAGACCTAGCCAAGAGACAAGAATTTTAAAAATGTAATTACGTTTTCCTTTAAGCACTGTGTTCTGTGCCTGGATTCCAAAGGTGTTCTTGGGTGGTCTGTGTTCAGGAAAAGGCATTTATAGTCACATTTACATTATAAATTGAATTCTCAGTCTCTTGAATTTTATCTCTAAATAATTCGTTTAGCCTCTTGAAATACTAAATCTGGGTTTAGTGGAAGGCTAAATTCTACCTTTTTAAAAGAACATACTAGACTGATCTTCTGACCCTATAGTTATAGCTCATCTATGCTTAATCAAATGAAAATGTGTGCAATGCTTACTGTTTTTAATCTAGGTTTTAGTGTTTGTCAACAATGTTATTTCAGACCTAAACGACAGTCTGTCTGGTTCACACAGCCTAGGAGCTGGACTAAATAGGTTCTTGGTAGAGGATGATCAGGAGAAGTTTGCTGTGGCCTTGGTCTCCACAGATCCAAGGTCCATGCATCTGGGGTGATGGACAGTTCAGGTAAGAATCTGACGGAGCAGGATTGTTACATGAGTGAGTCAGGACTCACTGCCCTCTTTCCCTAATGTCTGCTTGGAGTAATATAAGCTCTCAGCAAAAGGGACTGCAGAAAGTCCTGACTTTTGGAATCAGCTACACAGACAGTTGCTCTTGGGGCTCCTCCATTAACTAGGAACAAAAGGATTCCAGAGTTTTCTAATGTTAGGAACCAACTCTACTACTTGATGCACCCAATGTGTGGAGAATTAGCTTAGAGAGATCTTCTGAATTTTTACCTGTGGGCTCTGTAAACAGAAGTTCCTTTCTTCTAGCCGAGGGTGGAGCTGAGTGTGTCCTACTCATGACGTCTGCACACTGGGGAAACTGAGAGGCAGCCAAGCCATTTCTTGGCACAGGAATGGCTGAGCCTTTTCTTCAAACAGACCAGGTTGTTTAGAGGGAAATAGGCTCCATTATGTGATTCATCTTGTCCACAAGGAGAAAACATGTCAGGCCTGTAGGGCAAGCAGAGCTTTTCCTGGCACTTGGATATGAAATACATCTCTGGAGCGGGATTTCATAGATGGGGACTTGATGTACACATGATGTTCTCCACAACATTCCTACAGCAGATTCAATAGCAGATTCCACAGGGAGGAACTAGACACAGGATGCTGAAATGGGATTCTAGTGTTTCAGAGTTTTATCTTTCCTTTTTTGGTACTTAGCCAGAGTCTCTTTTCTTTTTTAATTTTAAAGATGTGGGGTACAATTCAGGGTTAGGTATACAAATGTTCATTATGCAGATACCCTTGTTGATGAGGTGTGCCCCCCTCCCCTGGCTGTTTTCCACTACTGCCCATCTTGCCTCCGCCTCCCCTGGCAATCTCCCACTACTGCCAATCCCCTTCTTATAGGATTATGATAATCGTTCAAGGTCCGCTTATGAGTGAGAACATGTGGTACTTCGTTTTTTGGTTCTGTGATAGATCACTCAGTATTATAGATTCTAAGTCCATCCAAGTTGCTGCGAAGTTCATAATTTTGTCCTTAGCCAGATTCTTAAAATAAAAATAACTAATTTTTTTATCAGGGAAAATATCAAACATATATAAAGATAGAGTAAGTCAAACCACCCTGTCTGCGTTACCAAGTTTCAACCATTATCTACCCATTAGCCAGACTTTTGACCCTGCAGATGTTTGGACATTTAACTGTGAATGACCAGGATGTTGTTTGGAATTAAGCTGGCCTATGATGGATATCAAAATTGGCCCAGAGAATCCTATAGCAAGGAGTGGCTTGAATCACCTCCATTTAATTTTTGGAGGTTTAGGGGCCTATTTGTCACCCTTTGACTTGGGAATGTCCTCCTAATCTTTGTTCCAGTTATTCTCTTTAATATGAACATGTGGTCAAAGAATGACTACGATGCTGTTATAAGAAAACCCAAGATATCAGAGATAATCAAGGAAGTAGGAGAAGACCCTGTACTTGCATATAACTCTCCTGCAAGACTGCTTTTAAGAAGCTGATCATGAAGTCAGCTTATTTCAGTGAACACCCAATGAATACCCAAACATCTATTGTATCTGAGTAACTGAAGTCCCAGATGTTAAGGACTTCAATTCTAGTGA
The DNA here is from genome assembly GCA_963574415.1 of Tarsius wallacei. Lineage (NCBI taxonomy): Eukaryota > Metazoa > Chordata > Mammalia > Primates > Tarsiidae > Tarsius > Tarsius wallacei. The sequence continues at coordinate 18,746 of CAUYQG010147611.1, read as the reverse complement.
AGAATTGCCCCAAATTTCTAAGTCTGTTCATGAATGATTAGGTACTTTATGTACAAGAGATACTTTCAACCGTCAGGAAGGATATTTTTACTTTATCTTGACACATTATTTGGATAAATTCAGTAGTATTTGCAAGACTATAGGAAATCAGAATCAGTGAATCAAGAGGATAATCAATAAGTAGAGCTAAGGAAGGTGGCCTGACAGCAAATGAGGATGTAGAAAAAACCACAGAAATCTGGAGCAAGAACCGAAATGCCAGTTATCAGGGTTATTTTAGAGTAAGGGTGAAGGGTGTCTCCACACATATCTACCTGAGGTCATCATGAGGTCATCATGGTTGTAGAGGACAATATTCAGCTGTGAATGGAAAAGGCTTTAGAATTAGATAATATGAGTTTAAGCCCTGACCTCCTGCTTGCCAACTGGGACACATTAAATAATTTTTATGACCTCTTTTTTGAGTTCAGCATTCATAAAATGGATTTGGCAACACACACCTGACGGATGTGATGAAGCTTCATGTGATAATTCCATGTAAGCAAGCTTTATAGACAATGAAGTTCATGTCCAGTCAGCTGGGAGCTTTATGTTCATACTGATGTCACTGGAATATTCAAAAGAGATAAGTATATTTTGTGTATATTTTATTTAAGGGAGAAATCAAAATAGAATTATAAGTTCTGATTCACACAGAGAGAAATATAGCTGCTCAGAGGACTTTTTTTCTCTGAAATGATTTGTTCGCCAATAACTAGACTTTTCTGAGAGGTAAGAGTTACAGAGAATGAGATGGAAAAGCTAGGTTGGGGCCAGATTGTCAAGGGCTCCAACCTACCTTTGACTTTGCATTTCATAAAGTATCAAAACAGAAAGATGCTAGAAAATAAGCAAGGGTCAAGGAACACGTAAATTAGAAAGCAATATTCAAGTTAGAAAGGAGAAATAGTCATATGGGCCATAGAGCCCTAATAGTGATTCAAGCTAAACTTCAACTAAACTTTAAATTTACAGCAGCTATACTGAAATGGAAAAAAATGGGTAACCATGTGATTTGCATTATTCATGGGAATGAAACATCAGTTCTCAAGGCTAGCAAAAATAATGGCACTTAATTGAGTGAATATTCTTGGGTAAGCCTTTGTAATTGGTACATAAAATAATGCATGGTATATAATCTTCTCAGTGATATCCTCATCGTTGTAGTAGGTTTGATAGGAATGTTTCTCATAGGACCCTTCAATATTTAGTTGAGAGTGTAAGGTGAAATAGAAACTCAGTAGAGCAGTTCTGCTAGGGAAACAAGAGAATATGGTCTAGGATCCAGTTTTCTGATGGCTGGGCTTGATTTAGGTGTAAAGAAAAAACTTTGACTATGCAGAAGAATTGAGTTCTATATATGTATAATTCTTTAAAGACATTGGGTCTTCTAATTAGACTTTGTGATAAAAACCAGGTTGCATCCTACTATCATTCTCTAACTTTTCATATCAATTTACATTTCTTTGTAGCACTTACCACTGTGTGACAGGAAATTACATATTTGTTGTCCCTCTAGGATGTTATTTTAAATGGATTGTGTCCATCTCTTCCACTAGATCAGGAACTATGTCTTTCTGACCTTCACCACATCTCTAGTACCCACAATATTGCTGGACACATGGCAGAGTTCAAAAAATGTCTGTCAAGTGGATGGGATTAATGAATAAATATTGGACAAGATATGTGCCATTCAGGTTAAATTATCTGGTAAGATCCAGTTATTTTGTAAAGCTGAATAAAGGCCCCTGTCATACTTGGAAGGTCATCTAAGATGGTGGGACTGACATCATAAATGAAAATTGAGAAACTGAAAAAACCTGAACTTACCTGAATAAATAACCATCCAACTTTTGCTTTGAGATGGCTGTGGGATTACTTATGGTCAGGGTTAGATATTATCTGAATAAAATAAACTATAATAATTAAACAAGGTATTATAATGTAAAGCAACATTACTATGTACAGGGCATTTTGGGGAATTTTTTGACACATGAACTGTCTTTTCCAAAATGTGATACCAAGCCAGAGTTCTTACTGTTGTTTATAAGGCCCTAAATCAGGGTTTGTCAGCCTTGGCACCGTTGCCATTTGGGACTGGATAATTTCTTGCTATGGGCCTGTCCTGTTCATTGTAGGGCATTTAGCAGCATCCCTGGACTCTGTACACTAGATGCCAGTAGCAAGTTCCCTGCTGTGATAACCAAAAATGTCTCCAGACATTGCCATATGTTTTCTGGAAAGTAGAATAGCCCTTAGTTGAAAACTACTGCCCTGCATGATCTGATCCCACACCCAGTGATTTCTTTCTTTTCATGCCCCACTACTCTCTCTGTCATTTGTTCTACTCTAACCACACTGGCTTCTGGATCTTTCCTGAACATGTGAGGCATCTCCACCCTCAAGTCTTTGCACTGGGTATTCCTTTTACCCGGAATACCTTTCCTCAGATACTTCCACAACCACTCCTATACCTCCAGCAAGTCTTTGCCCAGTTGTCACCTCAAGAAGATTTTAAATTTTACCCTTCATAACCAGCCATTCCCCGTCACCCCCAACCTTGGCCTTCTCTGTTTTTCCCTATGGCGATTATAACCTAATTTACCATACCATTTTCTTATTCCCTTTGCTTATCTCCAGTCACCCACACTAGAATATAATCTTCAGGAAAACGTCTAGTTCACTTTGTGACCCCCAGTTCCTAAAACAGTACCTGGCACATAGTATGTGCTTGATCAGTACTTGTGGAATGGGTGAAAAAATGAATGCATGTATGACTAAAATATTTTGACCTAGAAGTTTTCTTTTGTAAATTATTTATTTCTTTTTAAAATTAGAGAAGTGTCTCACTCTGTCACTTGGGCCGGAGTGCAGTGGTGTGATCATAGCTTACTGCAACCTCAAATTTCTGGACTCAAACAATTCTCCCACCTCAGCCTGCTGAGCAGCTGGGACTGCAGCTTCCCGCCACTGACTGAGAAAATTTCATTAATGTACAAATGGAATCTTTGACTTCAAGCTGTTGAGGAAAATTGAGATTCTGTATTGGGTTTTAAAATTAATCTCTGTGAGTCACTGTTCATTTTACCTGAAAAATACTTTTACATATATTTATGTAATACTTTTACAAGGAAGTATCTTTCTATAATTTAGTTAAGCCACTGATTCTAAGTCAGTTTATTTTGTCTCTTATTGATGGCTGCATTAATTGGACCTAGATTAGTGATATTTTAGGCTGTGAGTTAAATGTCTCAAGGTTGGTATAACAGTTCACAACTTACAGCGATCAAATAGTTTTCCACAAAAAAATGTGGTAAGAAACATAGTTTCCTATAATAAACATACATGATCTCTTACAAGTCAACAATCTTGAAACCATCAAACAAACTTTTTAATATTATAGGAAAACTCTGTTTTTAGAAATAAACTTAGGGAGAAATTTATTAACTTTATGGATGATATGATAGAGAATATACAAAAATTAACTAAAATTTTATGGTCATGAATATGTAAACATTTGCTAATCCCCTTTCTCATCCATCAATCAAAATTTAAGAATAAATTCAATGTTTTGCCTTGCCAAAAGCAGTTGTTTCCATAATTTCTTAAAGTTTCTTTTAAGGTTCCTACTTACAATAAAGCAAAACAAAATGTGTGGTTTCTGTTTTAGTTCCAAATTCAATTAAGGCTGACTTGAAGATATTTGATTTGAGGCTTTTAATAATTTATTTTCACAAGCAACATATTTTCCATGGAACTCACCGGATGAATTACTTGCTTAATATATTCCTCAAATAATCAAGCACATTTATCTGCAGTATGGAACGTCTGGATACAGACCAAGTAAATTCTAGAGGGCAGCTGCCAAAACCAATGCCATGTAGTAATTTATCATGCTGTGGAGACTCACTTTGGAATTGTATGCACTGGGGGTGTTGGGTGTGCACAGCATTTACATTCAAAGGCAGTCACAAATCTTCCGATGCACAAAGGGCTCCAGACACAACTCCTGCAAATATGAAATGTGTACTCGGTTGTGCATTCGCGCAAGGACAAGATTTTCCTTAGAAGTCACTTCTAGAAAAAGGAGTTTCCTATTTTAAAAGTGATACCTTTCTAACAGTTCTCGTTGCAGTTTCTCCCAGTTTCCAGGTACAAAGTCTATGCAAACACACTCAAAAGGAAAAACTCGCAACGTGATGAAAAACCAGATAGGTCATCAACCTATCGCTAGAATTAAGAGGGCATTATCATTTACCTCACTAAAAGGTTCTCAGAGATAATAGAAATAGAAGGTAGAAAATATAACTTTCACTTAAGAACATAGGTTTTTCTTTTATTCCAATTGTTTTAGTTTCTAAGATATAGTTGAAGAATATATTCTTAAATTAGAGGAGACTTAATTATGCAGCTTACAAGGACTTGTCATATTTTCTTAACAAAAACATATTCAGTTAACAGAAGAAACACACCTATATAAATGGCAGTTTAGTTGAATTAAACGCCATATTTTATTTTCTGTTCTCTTGGTTTCTGAGGACAGGGGTCTGCACACTTCTTGTTCAGCCACCTGTTGTGAGGGGCATCATTTTATTGTGTAAAACATGGGCCAGGCACGGTGGCTCAGGCCTGTAATCCCAGCAGTTTGGGAGGCTGAGGCGAGAAGACTGCCTGAGCCCAGGGGTTTGAGACCAGCCTGGGAAGCTTGGTGAGAACTCGCCTCTACAATATACCAAAAAATTAGCCAAGTGTGGTAGCGCACGCCTGTAGTGCCAGCTACTTTGGAAGGCTGAGGCAGAAGGATCGCCTGAGCCCAGTGGGTCGACACTGGGACTGTGAACATGCCACTGCACTCCAGCCTGGGTGACAGAGTGAGACTCTGACTCAAAAACAAAACAAAACAAAACACACAAAAAATGTTCTTGTGCAAGGGACAGTGTTTTTCTTTGAAAAGAAGTCTGTTGAGGGGAGAGTTAGATGGAAGGCATTAGAAGTATAACTACTAATAGAATCCTTTTTTGCATAATGACCTAAATGGATGTTATATTAAAACCATTTTATATAATGACCTAAATGGATGTTCCTCCCAGGAACATAAGTTTGAATTAATACTAGGAAATCTAGACATTCAATTCATGTAATAATTGCTCACAGATGAAAACAATAGATAATTTCTACAGGAGCTAAAATGGCATTTGATATGATTTATGATAATTTCAGCATTCTACTTCTTGGAAAATTCTACAACCTCCCCTTGAGGTCAAAATTATTCTGAAAGAACTGTCAATGTAATCTCGAAAACTGGGGAAGAGTTGGTGATATTATTATTTGCAGTTGATATAGGATTATTATTCTAATGCTTATTATTTGTTTTTGTGTTGTCTAGAAAACCTGAGACTCAACTGAAAACTCTGGCCTGTAGTGAAAGCTCAGTATAATGACTGGTAACAAAATCCTAGCATTTTATACATGTGTAATAATCACTAGCAAGTATGATGGGTATTACAAGAATGGGATGAAGGAACTATCTCCTTATCAATAATTACAAAAGGTATAAATACACAAAAGCAAATTTATCAAGAAATGTACAAGAACTGTACAACTTGATTAAGAGACAAAAACATACTAAAGAGAAGAATAGATGAACTTTTGCTCCTTCAGGAGGAAGGCAAGTACCAGGTTGTGCTTATGGGGTACCAGGCAGAGATCATGTTGCCAATACTTGAAGAGGAGAGTCTTTCTTTAAGTTTAGAGGCAAGAGGCTGGGCCAAGGAAAGGCAGGGAGCAAGAAGGGATGGTGTGGAATGGTAGAGATTAAACCCTGCCTGATGTGCGGGCTTGGGGAGAGATCTTGGAAAGGTGTTTTGTTTTGATTTTCTTAAGTTTTAAGGTTTGCTAATGCCATTCTCTTTTGCCTCCCTCCTCTTTCCCTCATGAAAATCTTCTGTAATAATCTATATTACTTTGCATAAGCCTTGGAGCCAGATTTGTGATTATTTTAGACGTGTCTCTACCCTCAGGCCAGCATTAAGAAGGAAGCAGGAAGGTCTAGTTTTATCTGAATTTTACAGCTATTTCAGAAATGAAGCTTTAACTCAAATTCAATTCTCCATGTTATGGTCTTTTACTAAGATAATGTTAATATGATAGACCAAAAAAATGGTTACTTGAGTCATACTCTTTATTTTCCCTTGTTACTCAGGTAATCTGCTTGGCTGTACACTGAGGCCAGTTTATAGAGTGATTCTGTATATTTTTTTAATGCTCTGGAAGGAGAGTCTGAGTAGGACATTGATGGCTATTTTGTTGCAAACACTATCTATGATAAAATATTTTCATTTGTTGGAATGACATCTAATTTAGTGGATGGATATAGCACAATATGTCGTCTACTCTAGCAAGATTGCCACTTCCATGTCCGGTCAGCAAAACATCAATTTTAGCTTAAACCAAGCTGTTCTTTCCATTTCTGTTTTAGTAAGATTGAAAATGGTTGGGATAAATATGAATAAAGAAATGTAAAAATACATGTTTGAAATTAAGCTGTAAAGAAACACATACCATTTCTCTTATGACTATGACTTTAACCAGATTATGACATTAGTGATATGATTAGATTATTCACTATAAAAAGGAAGCAGTGCTTTTGAACTTTGAGCCTCACTGCCAAAGCATACCTTTTTTGAGAAGTTCCAGGTAACATACATTGTGTTTTTTGTATTTTAGACAACTTTTTCCTGTACCTGCGAGGACCAATATGTGGGGACTTTTTGTGAAGAATATGATGCTTGTCAGAGGAAACCCTGCCAGAACAATGCGAGCTGTATTGATGCAAGCGAAAAGCAAGATGGGAGCAACTTCACTTGTGTTTGTCTTGCTGGTATGGTATATATGCATAGATCACTATAATTGTATATCTCTCAGTATGCATTTCTTAATTAAGGATGGTTAAACATCCTTTGACCAGCTGTTGGGCAAGGCAGCTTCAAGATCTCACTCGATTCTATTGGCCTATACTTCATATAATCAGGGAATGGAAAAAGGAAGGTCATATGGGGATAAACATCATGTCCCTTGGCTTGCTTTCTGACATTAGAATGCTTCCATTACAGCATTTCACCATTTTTATTCTGGGAAGATGATATTCTTGGTCAAATAGAGGCCTGGATGTTTCATAAAACAATTCTACAAGTATGTCTCTAGTGCGTGGGCTGGCACTGTGTTGGGTGATTATGCTAAGTAACTTAAGAAAAATCTAGGATCAACTATGCAGGTTATTATGTAAAGCCACCTAATCCTCCTGTTTATATTAATTTCCTTTTGTTCATGTATGTTCAGTCAGCTCAAGTTTCTGATCCTGTGTTCTCCCCAATGGGGAAGTTCTCAACATTCCTTGATTAGTATGGGGTGCTCTTGGATATTACATGAAACTTTGCAATGCTTGAAGCACACTGAGTGACTGACTCTCAGGAGAGTGCAGGGAACAATGTGCCTGCAGACTTCATGTTCTGACAATCATCTTAATCAGCTTACTGCTCTGCCAAGTCAATTATAAGTCTTCAGGAGCAGAAATGGCATTTTACCAGTGAACATTTTGATACTGCTGTTTTGATGCAGCTTAAAAGGAAACACCAAGTTGCTCCTTTTTAAGTATCAAATAATGTGCAAAACTGACATTATCTTTCCTCTTTCCATCTCATGTTCTTGCCAACTTCTGCCACTGGTTGGGGATTCAGGATGAGGTAGGAGTTAGGGATGGAGTGAAGAGGCAGAAACAAGAACCAACAATGTAGAAGTTTATAAACTAAAAAGTGGAAGTCCTTCATTCCTCTATTCTCATCCAAAATTTACCAAATCACAGAGATAGGTTCATAGTTTAATATATTTTTTTCAATCTATTGTGTGCACGTGTGTGTGTGTGCGTGTGTGTGTGCCATCGTCCTCAGCTGCCTTTACCTTTTGTCTGTACTACTGAGGTAGCCTCCCACTGTTTCTCCATCTACCGTTGACCCTACTGCACCCTGGAACCAGAATGATGCTCAAGTGATATTGGCTTTCATCACGTACATGCCCCGGACCATCCATTCTCCACATGGCTGCGGATGATTTTCCAATGAAAATCTGATGTAGTTGCTTTGCTGCCTTTTCCGTGTGTGTCAGAGTTTCACTTTGTCACCCAGGCTAGAGTGGAGTGGCATGATCATGGCTCACCACAGCCTCAACCTCCTGGGCTCAGGCGATCGTCCTCAGTCTCCTGGCTAGTTGGGACTACAGAAGCACCCCATCATACCCAGCTAATTTTGTGATTTTCTTTTTTTGTAGTGATGAAGGCTTGCTATGTTGCTTAAGCTGGTCTCGAACTCCTGGGCTCTAGCAATCCTCCCGAGTTGGCCTCTCAAAGTGCTAGGATTACAGACATGAGTCACTGCGCCCAGCCCCTGCTTTTCTGCTTAAATCTCTTCTTTGCATTGCTCTTTAGATAAAGATCAAAATCAGCCTCATTTTCCACTGTGATGTGTCATTTGCCTACCTTTTCAGCCCCTTCTCACTCCCATGTCTCCCTTGTTCTGCTTCCAGCCACCTTGGCCTTTCATCTCCCCGACAGCCCGAGCTCCCTTCTGCTACAGGGTCCATACTGTCTTCCTTGTGCCTGAACAGCCTTTCCTCCTGTTTCCTTTTTGCCTGGTTAATTTCTGTTTCAGACCTCTGTAAATGTTCCTTTTCCTCAGGAAGTCTTGGCTAAATGCATCAAGATAAGTCTCTTTTATAGCCCTGTGTTCCTTACTTCACAGTCCTGTTTCCAGCATACATCTATATGTGTGATTCTTTGATCACTGCCTGTCTTCCCTACCAGATTGTTAAGCTCCATGAGAGCAGGGCCTGGATCACTTTTCTTCATGATTATATCCCAGAATGCCTGACAAATTGTGGATTCTCCGTCAATGTGTTGATGGAATGAGTTAATGAAAGAGTATAAATGTAGATTGATGTCTTAAGCCATTTCTCTGTTGATGGATCATTAAGATGTTTGCAATTTGTCTTCTATAAGTAATGCTAATACAAATAAAGATCCTTCTACAAATAATCTCAATCAGAGCTGGTGGGTGGAGGCTTTTGCTATTTGAACTGAAATGATTTCAGTTTGATATCTTAGCCTAGTCTGTTCTCAAAGGAATTTCTCCATTTTTAAAAAGGATCTCGTGTGCACAGAATTGGAATGAGCATAATCCTCGGTTTGTGACACTCTCTCATCTTGCTCATGCATAGTCTGTTTTTATATATTTACTAAGCACCAGTGAAACCGCCAGCAGAAACAGATATTATGTCTGGTAGCTAATTATATAATCTCTTCATCTGTCCATTCTTCCACCTCCCCTTCCACTCCAGCGGTAGTGACCACCCTGCATCTTGAGTTGATCAGTCCTTTTTTATAGTTTTAATATTTACCTGTTTTTATATAGGTGTTTATTTTTAATAGTTTTCAAATTTATAAAAATATAATGCATGAATCATGTTAAGGTATCATACATGCAATTCTCAGGTACTTTTTTTTTCACTTAATGCTATGTCACTAAGACACTGTGGACAGGGACTGATGCATTCTTGTATATGTCTTCTATTGTATATATTCTAGAGGTTGTTTAGGTATATAGCTAGAAGTGAAATTGCTGAAAAATAAGTTATGTGATTAATAACTTGTAGGAGGTCATGCCAAACAGTTTTTCCCAGCCGCTGCAGTAATCTGCTTCTACGTGCGTTGTACACAAGATGTTATGGATGCACATCCTTTTCAACAATTGGTAATGCCAGAATTGTTCTCTCACTGTGGTTTCTGTTTGTTGATACTGATCTCTAACAACACTGAACTCCTCTTCATGTGTTTATTAGCCATACATGTTTCTTTTCTGTGAAACACTTATTTTTTAATGCTTTGTTCAGATTTTGTTTGTATGTGTATGTGTGGATGCATTCTCTTTGTTGATTTGTAAATGTTTTTTATTTATTTGTATTTTGATCTTTGTTTAACTGACTAATCATTTCTTAGTTATATGAATTGTATTTTCTTTGAGTTGTAATTTGTGTTTTCACTCCGAGGAGTCTTGATGAATGGACATTCTTATATTTCTCAAACTTTACTTGTTAATACATTTTATGTTCCATTAAAGAAAATATTTTCCTGCTTCAAGATCTAAAAGATATTATCCTATATTTTCCACTGAGCATTTAGAACTTTTATTTTATACCAAATTTTTTAATCAATGTGAATTTGATTGTGTATATAGTGTGAAATAGGAATCCAATTCATATTTTACTATAATTTTATTTTTCTTCAGAAATATGCCATTTCTATAAATGCATAGTATATGAAACTTAATATTGTGTCCCTCTTTTTCAAAGTCACTGACAGAATTTGGAATGACTACATACCTTATATATTTTTAACTATACCCATCTCATCTCAGCATTTCTGCGCTGTCATGACTTAACCATTGATTTGAAATTTGCAGAAGCACAGCTAACTATTTTGGGGTTTGTTAGTAGGAAAAATAATTTTACCTTCACCATCTAAGATGATTTAACATCTTCCATGTTAATTTCACATAATGGCTAGGTGGCACATGTAGGCACATAGGAATCTCCTTGGGCCTTCTACTAACAACAAGAATAATAATAGAAGTATAGTCAGCCGGGCTCGGTGGCTCAGCCTGTAATCCCGCGCCTTGGGAGGCTGAGGTGAGTGGATTGCCTGAGCCCGTGGGTTCGAGACCCGCCTGGGCAGGCGAAACCTCATCTCTACAATAAATAAAAAAAAAATTAGCCGGGCGTGGTAGTGCGCGCCTGTAATTCCGGCTACTTGGAAGGCTGAGGCGGAAGGATCGCTGGAGCCCAGCAGGTCGAGGCTGCGGTGGCCGGGAGCAGCCGGTGCACTCCAGTCTGGGCGAATGACTGGGACTCCAACTCAAAAAAAAAAAGAAGTATAGTCATGTACCACTTAATGATATTTTTGTCAACAATGGACTGGCATAGATGACAGTGGTCTCGTAAGATTATAATACTGTATTTTTATGGTACTCTTTCTATGTTTGTTTAGACACACAGATACTTACCATTGTGTTACAGTTGCCTAAAGTAATCTGTACAGTGTCATGCTGTACAGGTTTGTAGCTTAGGAGCAAGAGGCTAGACCGTACAGCTTGGGTGTGTAGTAGGCTTTACCATCCAGGTTTGTGTAAATACATTATGATGTTTGCACAGTGATGAAATTGCCAAAGGACACATTTCTTAGAACATATCTCCATAGTTAAGTGACACATAATTGTGATACTTTGACTCTCAATTGGCATTATGGCCATAGAGTTGCTGCATTACAAATATTTGAATTTTGATAATTCTATGTAGGTAGACTCAGGGACAGTTTGGTGGTAACTGGTAAAATCATCAGAATTGTGCTAGAACATAAGGGATGCCAAATTGATCTTGATTTACAAAATAATCATCGTTTATTTTTTTCTGTTAAAATAACATCACTATTTTATAGCACCACACTTGTAAATAATAGCAAATTATTGTTTTAATAAGCTAATTTCTAACAGTAGTTCTGTCATTTTCTGAATATTGCAGATTGAAAACTCCCCAATTTTCATAAAATGATAAGAAATTTTATTTTATATCTAGGTGCCTTTGTGCATTGGTCACAATTTAAGCAAGTTTCAAAAATAATATAAATAATCTTCACTGACATCTACATCACATTGTTTTCTGAGGTTCTTCTTGAAAGGTATATAGTTTGCTTGGAGTTTCTACACATGAAAAAAAAAATCCTTCCATGTGAAAGAAGTTTTTTCTTGTCTAATAGAATTTTAAAGTATCTATGGAATTGCAACAGCTATTTAAAATCTTTTCTGTCTGGGCACAGTAGCTCACATGTGTAATCCCAACACTTTGGGAGGCTGAGGTGGGAGGACCATTTGAGTCTGGGAGTCTGAAACCATTCTAGGCAACATAGTGAGGCCTTGTTTCTACAAAAAAATATGTATATATAGCCAGGTGTGGTGGCATATTCCTGTAGTCCCAGTTACTCAGGAGGCTGAGGCAGGAGGATTGTCTTGGCCCAGGAGGTTGAGGATGCAGTGAGCTGTGATCATGCCACAGCCCTCCAGCCTGGGCAACAGAGTGAGACCCCCAACTCAAAAAATAAAAAAATAAAATATTTTCTGCTGTCCTTGAATCTGTCACTCTCCTATCATCTGTCTCACCCTTCGCTTTGCCCAAAAGTAGCTTCACATCAGCTGGGCTCTCTCAGTCATCCTGCATCTGCCATGGTCTCCCTGACTCCCAGTGCCTTCCCTTCATCACCCTTTCACACAGTTGGTCTAGGGGACTACCTTTCCCATGATGCTCTTCCTCTAATTCTGTATTTCCTCGTGCTCTAAGAGCAAACCCTGATTAGAAGTAGAAGAGATTTAACAAATGTTACCCTGGCATCTTAACTCTCTTTGCTCATCTACCATAGGACTTGTTCCTACAGTTCTCTTAAACAGATTTCTTCTTTGTCAGTTCCAATTCCCTGCAGTATTCCTACCCTTCTCTCTCCCTTCTAGCTTCTATCCCTGCTGTAGTCAACACACACACACACATGCACACAAACACACACACACACATTCTTAATGTCTATTGAGTGTTTACCATGTGCCAGGCCTGTGCTAAGTGCTTTCCAAGGCAATCTTAGAACATCTGTGAGTTAAGAGCTCTCAATTATACTGATTTTATAGATAAGAAAACTGAGGCATGAGGAAGCTTTGTAATTTGACTAAGAATATTAGAGCACCACTAGGCTATACTGCAGCAACATGTAAATCCCCCAGCCTCAGTGGCTTCCAAAAAAAGGTTAATTTCTGCTTGTGTCATATAGTCAGATGAAGGCACTAAACTTCAAGGAGGTGACTTGGAGATCCAGGTCCCTGCATGTTATGAGGATGACACACTCAAGAGGTGGCCTTCACAGTTGCTACTGAAGGGAATGGGACAGCTGGAGGGTCCTGTGTGGTGTTCTTAGAGCATTGCCTGAATGTGTCTTATATCACTCGTACCACAAGCCATTTGCCAGAATTCAGTCCTTTTAGTTCCTAGAGTTTCTGACTAGGACGAGGAAACAATGTGAGGGACATATCTTTTTGTCCATGCCATACCAGGTGCAAGTGCCAGAAACTGTTGGAGCTGGGATTAGACCAAGGGCCTTCTGCTGAACTCCCAAGCTCATGTTATTGGTCATCTTACTATACTGTCTTTCTATATTTGCATCTATATGGTGTGCTGAGTACTTTCTGACACAAATTCGTGACTTAAGACCCTGTAATGCCTTCAGCTTTTTCATATCAAACATGCCCCTCAAGAGAAGAAATATTAGGCAGTTTTGTCTAAAAAGGGGGCTGAATGCTTGAAAGGAGAGTTTTCATCTGCATTTAGTCCTGAACATCCTTGAAAAAAAATTATTTTTCTATAGGAAAACTACAATTCCTTTGTGGAGAAGCCATAAGTTAATTTATATCAATTAATTGACCTCTGAAACACCAGATATGCACAGAAGAACCCTCAAACTGTGGGGAGTGTGTCTTCCTTTTGAAAATGTATCTCATTGTGCTGCAATTGCAAGTTTGATGGTGCGAATTTATATTGTTTTATGAATGAATTAATTTACACTAGGATGTTGCCACCCGAGAATAAAAACTCTTAACAAAGTTTTCTTCATGGGGCTATTGTAGTCTTGACAGAATGCTTATTTCTTCTGAGAGGAGAATATTTCTTTTTTTAAATTTTTAATTTTAAATATGTGGGGTACAATTCAGGGTTAGATATACAAATGTTCATTATGCAGGTACCCTTGTTGATGAGGTGTGCCCTGCCCCGACAGTTTCCTACTACTGCCAATCCTGCCCTCCCCCGGCAGTTTTCCACTATTGCCAATCCCTTTCTTATAGTATTATGATAGTTGTCAAGGTCTGCATATGAGTGAGAACATGTGATACTCAGTTCTTTGTTTCTGTGATAGATCACTTAGTATTATAGCCTCTAAGTCCATCCAAGTTACTGTGAAGTTCATAATTTTGTCCTTTTTTATGGCTGTATAATATTCCACCATGTATACGTACCACATTTGTTTTATCTGGTCCTCTTTCAATGGGCAGCATCGTTGCTTCCATGTTCTTGCTATTGTAAATAAAACTGCAATAAACATGCGTCTGCAGTTTTCTTTTGCATAGAGTGATTTGAGTACTTCTGGGTATATTCCCAGTAGGGGGATTGCAGGGTTGTATGGAAGATCTATTTTTAGATCTTTTAGGAATTGTCACACTGTTTTCCACAGATATTGTACTACTTTACACTCCCACCAACAGTGTAAAAGTGTTCCTTTTCCGCCACATCCTCTCCAGCATCTGTTGTCTTTTGAGTTATTTATGTATTTATTTTTGAGTTAGAGTCTTACTCCGTTGCCCAGGCTGAGTGCAGTGGCACACTCACAGCCACCCCAGCATTGACCTGCTGGGCTCTGATGATCCTTCCGCCTCAGCCTTCCAAGTAGCTGGAACTACAGGTGCACATTACCATACCCAGCTAATTTTTTGATTTATTGTAGAGACGAGGTCTCACCATGTTGCCCAGGCTGGTCTTGAACCCACAGGCTCAGGTAATCCTCTAGCTTCTACCTCCCAAAGTGCTGGGATTACAGGCTTGAGCCATTGCACCCGGCTTGTTTTTTGAGTTATTGATGATGGCCATCCTGACTAAAGTTAGGTGGTATCTCAATGTGGTTTTAATTTGCATTTCTTTGGTGACTGCATTTTTTCATGTATCTGTTGGCTACTCGTATGTCTTCTTTTGAGAAATTTCTATTCATATCTTTTGCCCACTTTGTAATGGGGCTGTTTTTTTTTTCTTTTTGGCATGTTTGAATTCCTTGTAGATCCTAGGTGTTAGACCTTTGTCAGACATACAGTTGGCAAATATTTTTTCCCAGTCTGTGGGCTGTCTCCCCACTCTCTCAATGGTTTCTTTGACTTTTTAGAAGTTTGTCAGTTTGATGAGGTTCCACTTGTCTATCTTATCTCTTATGGCATGGGCACTTGGAACTTTAATCTGGAATTGGTTGCCAGTTCCAATTTTCGTAAAGGTGGAGGAGAACATTTCTTGGTAAGTGAAACTATTTTCAGCATATGATATGCAGCTCCAAATTTGTTAATATTTTTGCTTTAATTTTTATGTTAAATGTCAGCACAAAAAGAATTTTTTGTCATGAGTAATTTAGAGATGTATAAATATGGCAGATTGGGTTTTGAGTTGGTTAAGTAATAAACTCTCTCCTTTAACTTTCTTTATTTCATTTTTTTAACTTCACATATTTATCATTTATGTGTGGTGAGAACACTTAAAATATACTTTCTTAGATGTTTTCAAGTATATAATACATTGTTATTAACTTTAGTTGCCATGTTATACAATAGATCTCTGAAATTTATTCCTTATGTCTGAGATTCTGTATCTTTTGACCAGCATAGATACTTTTTAAAATCTCTCCAATCCTGTCCTTTTTCTCCCCTACCCTTCTGGTAATTACCATTCTATGGGATTGACTATTTGAGATTTGTCATTTGTAATATTTGCTTGAATATGGCTTATTTCCCTTAGCATACTGTCTTCCAAGTTCATTCATGTTTTTAAAAGTGACAGGATTTTCTTCTTTTTAAAGGACAAATAGTGTGCCCTTGTGTATACATACACTACATTTTCTTTATTCATTCATCTGTTGATGGATGCTTAGGTTGATTTCATATCCTGGCTATTGTAAGGCTACAAAGAGCATGGCAGTGCAAATATCTCTTTGAAATATGATATATCATATAGTAGCTTTATTTTAGTTTTCTGAGGAGCCTTCATACTGTTTCCAAATGACTGGACTAATTTACATTCCCACCAACAATATATAAGGACTCCCTTCTCTTCATATCCTTGTGGATACTTGTTGTCTTTTTGATAATAGTTATTCTGGCAGATGTGAGTTAATTTCTCATTGTGATCCTAATTTTCATTTCCCTGATGATTAGTGATATTGAACTTTCTTTTGTATACACAATGTTTCATTGCGCTCCATTGGTCTATATGTTTGTTTTTATACTAATATTATACTGGTTTTGATTACTATTGCATTGTAGTATATTTTAAAATCATGTAGTGTGATGCCTCCAGTTTTGCCCTTTTTGCCCAAGATTTCTTTGGTTATCGGGGTCTTTTGTGGTTCCATATGAATTCTAGGATTGTTTTTTCTATTTCTGTGAAAACTGCCATTCAAATTTTTATAGGGATTGCCCTGAAACTATAGGTTGCCTTGGATAGTATGAACATTTTAACAATATTAATTATTCTAATCCATAAAACAGCATAAATTTACACTTATTTGTGTCTTCTTTAATTTCTTTTATAATTATTTTATAGTTTTTGACAAACAGAGCTTTCATTTCCTTGGTTTAATTCATTCTTAACTATTTTTAATAGTTATTGTAAATGGGATTTTTTCTTGATTTCCTTTTCAGATATTTTATTGTTAGTGTATAGAAATGCTGCTTCATTTTGTATGCTGATTTTTTATCCTGTAAATTTACTGAATCCATTTATGATTTTGAGGGATTTTAAAGGTTTTCTAAAAATGTATAAGATCATGTCTTATGTTTCTATATCATTAACAAACAGATGGTTTAATTCTTCCTTTATGATTTGGATGCCTTTTATTTCTTGCCTAATTTCCCTGAGTAGGACTTTCAGTTCTATGCTGAACAGAGGTGGCTAGAGTGGGCCACTTGTTTCTGATCTTAGAGGAAAATCTTTCAACCTTTTACTCTTGAGTACACTATTAGCTGTGGACTTGTCATACTTAGCTTTTATTGTGTTGAGGAAAATTCCTCCTACACCTTATTTGTTGAGAATTTTTAATCATACAAGGATATTGAATTTTGTCAAATGATTTTTCTGCATATATTGAGATGATCATATTTTTTTGTCCTTCATTCTTTTAAAATGGTGTATCACATTTATTTTTTTTAATTTTTAAAATTTTGACCATCATTGTTATCATTCTTTAAAAAATTTTTTTTATTTTAAAGATGTGGATACAATTCAGGGTTAGATATACAAATGTTCATTCTGCAGGTACCCTTGTAGATGAGATGTGCCCTCCTTACCCTGGCAGTTGCCCACTACTGCCAGCTCCTTCGCCCCCACCCAGCAGTTTCCCACTACTGCTGATCCCTTTCTTAGAATATTATAATAATTGTTCAAGGTCCACTTATGAGTGGGAACATGAATCACATTTATTGATTTGCATTTGTTGAACCATCCTTGCATTTTATGAATAAATCTCACTTGACCATCATGTATGAGCCTTGAATTCAATTTGCTAGTATTTTATTGAGGATTTTGCATTTGTTCCATGAAAGGGTCATATATGCAAAGTGGCCCCCAAAATGCCAAAGGAACTGAGAAACCAAAGAACAAGGCAGGCACATCCAGTTTTTTGGTATTGGGTGATTTATTGAGGGAGCTTTCAGAGAGAAGCATGGGTGACCATGTAGACATGTAAGATAAGTAGATCTCTGCACTGTTACTCCCCAGACCCAGGGCTTACGTACCATTGAAGAAATGTATATATATTACAGCAAGACAGTTAAAGGCAACCCTACAGAACAAGCAAGAATGCTATATATGTTATAGCCTATAATTTGTGTGTAAACGTCACAATTGCTTTGCTCTTATACTAAGGAAACTAAATAAAGTAGAAACCTGGAGGCATTCATGGGAGTAAGTCTAGTCAAAAGTCAACAAGACAATTTAGCATTCACGATGGAGTCACTTCTGTCTCTACTGCATCTATGTTCATCAGATATATTGGCCTGTAATTTTTTTATTACAGTGGTACTGGGGTAATTCTGGCCTTATACAATAAATTTGGAAGTAGTTTCTCCTCTTCATTTTTTTTCAAAGACTCTGAGAAGGATTGGTATGAGTCCTTTAAATATTTGGTAAAATGCAGCAATAAAACCATCAGATCCTGAGCTTTTTTTTGACAAGAGACTTTGTATTTCTGATTCATTCTCTTACTTATTATTAGTCAGTTCAGGTTTTCTATTTCCTGATGATTCAGTCTTAGTAGGTTTATGTTTGTAGAAATGTATCTATTTTAGGTCATTCAGTTTGCTGGTGTATCAATGTTCATAGTATTATAGTAATCCTTTGTCTTGTGGTACAATAAACCATTTGTGTTTCTGTGTTTCAGTTGTAATGTCTCCTCTTTCATTTCTGATTTAATTTATTTAAGTCTTTGCTTTTATTTTCATAGTTCTAGCTAAAGGTTGTTGGTTTTATCTTTTCAAAAAACCAACTCTTGGTTTTATTGATTTTTTTCTATTGTTTTCTAGTCTCTTTTTCATTTATTTTGGATCTGATCTTTATTATTTTCTCCCTCATACTAACTTTGGGCTTAATTTTTGACTAGTTTCTTTAGATGTAACATTGGGTTGTTTATTTGAAATCTTTCTTCTTTTGTAATGGAGTTGTTTCTTGTCATATACTTCTCTCTTAGAACTACTTCTACTATATCCTATTAGTGTTGATATGATGTGTTTCCATTTTCTCTTTTTTTTTTTTGACTTTTTTTTTTT
>CAUYQG010147608.1:66-25304 GCA_963574415.1 Tarsius wallacei | reverse complement strand
CCCAGACTGGAGTGCAGTGGCCGCTCCCGGCCACTGCAGCCTCGACCTGCTGGGCTCCGGCGATCCTTCCGCCTCAGCCTTCCAAGTAGCTGGAACTACAGGCGTGCGCTACCACGCCCGGCTAATTTTTTTGATTTATTGTAGAGATGAGGTCTTGCCAAGTTGCCCAGGCGGGTCTTGAACCCACGGACTCAGGCAATCCACTCACCTCAGCCTCCCAAAGCGCGGGATTACAGGCTGAGCCACCGAGCCTGGCCTCCCATTACCATTTTATTTGAAGTATTTTTCTAGTTTGTGAGTAATTTACAATAATTGGGTACATTTTTTTTAAAGGACAAAACATGATTTTCTTTTTAGAAAGGAAAAGATTTCTTTTAAAGGTAAGGCTTACTCAGAGATAAGACACACCCCCTTATCCTCATTGCTATAGTGAATAACCATCTGAACTAACCAGTCACTGAGAAGACAGAAAGAAAACCCTATAAGGAATAATCATCGTCTTTTCTTTCTTTCTTATTTATTTATTTTTTTGAGTCAGAGTCTCACTTTCGTCCAGGCTGATGTGCAGTGGCACGCTCACGGCCACTGCAGCCTTGACCTGCTGGGCTCAGGTTATCCTCAGCCTTCCAAGGAGCTGGAACTACAAGTGTGTGCCATCGTGACTGGCAACTTTTTTGATTTATTGTAGAGACAAAGTCTTGCCAAGTTGCCCAGACTGAACCCTGAAGCTCAGGCAATCTTCTTGCCTCTGCCTCCCAAAGTGCTGAGATTATAAATCTGAGTCACATCATTTTCAAGGAATGGAAATTTGGGCACTGGCAAAGCTAGATTTGAACCATTAGAACATGATAACTGGATTGTGCAATTAATTAGCCAACATATTGTATCAGAGCCATATATTTTCCTGATGTGGGATGTGGGGAGAGTCACACTAAGACAGATGTTTATTGGATACCAACTGTGGGGCAAGCCCAGAGATAGAGTAATAACCATCAGTTTTTGTCACTTCCCTTGGGAGATTTATCATGTTGGGAAATTAGTGACCCCTGAGCACTATTTGACAGGCACTCTGCTAAGCATTTCTACTGGGCTCAGGCAATCCTTCCACCTCAGCCTTCCAAGTAGCTGGAACTACAGGCATGTACCACCATGCCCAGCTAATTTTTTGATTTTTTGATTTATTGTAGAGATGAGGTCTTACCAAGTTGCCCAGGCTGGTCTCAAACCTGTGGGCTCAGGCAGTCCTCTTACCTTGGCCTCCCAAAGTACTGGGATTATAGGCATAAGCCACCACACACAGCCTCTGCTAAGCATTTCAATCTAAATTTGTTTCCATTGAAACCCCACAGTTGCAGTGGCCCACACCTGTAATCCCAGCACTTTAGGAGGCAGAGAGGAGGGAGGAGAATCGTTTAAACCCAGGAGTTTGAGGCTGTGGAGAGTTGTGATTGTGCTATTGCACTGCAGCCTGGGCAACACAAGAAGACCCTGACTCTTAAAAAACAAAATAACAAGCGGGGCTCTGTGGCACATCCCTGTAACCTCAGCACTTTGGGAGGCGGAGGCGAGAGGATTGCCTGAGTCTGCTGGTTCGAGACTGGCCTGTGCAACATGGTGAGACCTTGTCTCTACAATAAATCAAAAATTAGCTGGGTGCGGTGGTGCATGCCTGTAGTTCCAGCTACTTGGAAGGCTGAAGTGGAAGGATCACCTGAGCCCAGCAAGTTCAGGCTACAGTGGCCGTGAGCAGCATGCCACTGCACTCCAGCCTGGGCGACAGTGTAAGACTGACTAAAGAAAAAAACAAAAAAAGACAATCTAACAACCCCCCCCCCCAGAAACCCCACAGTAATGCTATAACCTGAGCATTAACATCGATCCTACAGCTATTAATTGTCAGAGATAGGATGTGAACTTTCAGTCTGACTCCAGCACTCTTGTTTTTAACTGTTTCTCTGTGAATTCTGACACTTTATAAATAAGTATGCCTTATCATCTACTTTTCTTGAAAATCTATAAAGATCTCATGAAAAAGCCTCGGGGCCACTGTGCTGCCCAACTCCAGGAATTACCCTTCATATTGGAATCTAAGTGAATGGCAAGCCCTGGATCACAAGCACAGAGAATATGATGTGAATTGGACCCCTTCAAGGTGGGCAAGACCATGGCCTCGTGTTTCCTGAAGCAGAGTAGAAAAACAAGAGTCGCCATTAAAAAAAACTTTTTACAATTTTGTAGTGCTCATACCAAATATACATTCTGTAGATGATACTTCTGTATAATCCATGAAGAATTCCTTTTTTTTTTTTGAGTTGAAGTCTCACTCTGTTGCCCAGCCTGGAGTGCAGTGGCATGCTCGTGGCCACCGTAGCCTCGACCTGCTGGGCTCAGGCGATCCTTCCGCCTCAGCCTTCCAATTAGCTGGAACTACAGGCGCATGCCACCATCCCCAGCTAATTTTTTGACATTGTAGGGATGAGGTCTCACCAAGTTGCCCATGCTGTTCTCGAACTTGTGGGCTCAGGCTATCCTCTCACCTTGGCCTCCCAAAGTGCTGGGATTATAGGCATGAACCACTGTGCTCAGCCCAAAGAATTCCATATTTATTTGTTTATTTATTTATTTTTTAATCGGGGTCTCACTGCCACCCACCCAGGCTGGAGTACAGTGGCATGATCCTGGCTCAACGTAGCCTCAAACTTCGGGACTCAAGCGATCCTCCCTCCTTCGCTGAGACTACAGGTGAATGCCACCACACCCGGCTAATATTTTAAAAAATGTTTGTAGACTGGATCTCGCAGTGTTGTCCAGGCTGGTCTTCAACTCCTGGGCTCAAGCAATCCTCCTGCCTTCGGCCTCCCAAAGTGCTGGGATTATGTGTGTGAGCCACCATGCCCGGCCCCAAATGTTAAAGAGAGAGACAGAAAGTAAAGAAAGGATTAGTTAGGAATATATTGAGGGAAAGAGCAGATGTGAAGATTTGACAACAGTATTTTTATTCTTCACCTTCTTGCATTTGATCATGAAAACTTCCCTCAGCGGATGCAGTCAGGTTTACCTTGTTGAAACAGGCAAGACATTTATTGGCCCCTTCTAACTGTACCTTTCCCTCACCAGACCAGAGACTACTTCCAACTGATTCTGTTGAACTATTTTGGTTCTTTCTCTTATTCAACAAATATCCCCAGCCAAAGGAGAATAGAGCATTTACAGTGCTCAGATAAGACATGGAGCGGGAGTTAATAAGAGCGGAGCTGCATTTTACATAGAGCAGTGAGTCCTGAGCAAAAAGGTCTCTACTACGGCAATAGGTCTAAAGCTTGATTAGAAGAGAAAAAGAGGCATGCAGAGTGGTCTTATCTCACCTAAGTGGTAACAACACAACTTTCACAACATCAGAGTGCTTATAGGCCCATTCTAAATACATTAATGTAGATAGCCCACTGAATTCTCTCAAGAGCCCTAATGGGGATTATTCCCATTTTAGATGGGGGAACCTACTGCCCAGAAAAGTAACTTGCTCAAGGTCAGAGAGCTAGAAAGTGACAGAGCTGAGATTCCAACCCAGGCACAGTTCTGAAGGAACTGAGGACAGCACCTCTGAGCCTACTGCCCCTGTATAAATGATACTACACAGATACTGCTCCAGAGAGAGACAGAGGGAAAGGCTGAGGAGTCCTGGCATTTTGTAGCATGTGCAAGATGCTGAGTAGGCATGAGTTCAACTGTGCTTGGTACAAACACTAGGAGGAATAGCCTGTGTATACACAAAATTTTCTTTTTTTTTTTTTTTTTTTTGCAGCTCTAACGTTTATTAGCATTCCCCACAGAGTGTGTGGGCAGCACTCTGGTGCCCACCAGCCTGTCCTGGGCAGGGGCAGAGCTTGGGACCCGGGAGGCAGACAACTCAGTGGCCACCCCCTAGGGTGAAGTATGGGCTACTTTGGTGGCAGAACCCAGAGGTGTTTTTTGGGCCAGTGGGCTGTGGGGTGACCATTGTCCACACAGGGAAAAGGCCCGTGAGGATGCAGTGCAGCCTGGTCCTACCTCTGCCCAGCATGGGCCAGTCCCCGGGGAGTCATGAGAAGATTCATCTTTAATTCATTTTCATACTGCCCAGAAAACATTCTCCACAAGGTTGCTAGCACAATGACAAAGCAAGAATTTGACATGAAAGGACACACTGCAGGAAAAGAATTAGATAAATAAAAAGTTGATGAGCTGAGAAAGAATTCTACAGGAAGGCTGTGTAGGTGAGTTCAATGGGTCAGGTGAAGGAATGCCTGGACAAGTGAAACAATTCCATGAACAACTCAGCAATCATGGCTAAGGCAACAGAAGAGAAAAAAAAAAACCTTTAGGAAGCTTAAGATCTTTTCCCCATCAATTGTAAGCAAGAAATTGAGGGAGGAGAGGTTGATGGTACACCAGCAGCTATACCTCAGTTGCAAGGACTCTGATGTGGGAAACGTGACTAGTTAAGCCTACGTTTTCCACACAAGAAAAAAGCCCAGTATGGGCCAGGTGTGGTGGTTCACAGCTGTAATCCCAGCACTTTGGGAGGCTGAGGCTGGAGCATTGCTTGAGCCTCGAAGTTTAAGATCAGCCTAGGCAACATAGTGAGATCTCGTCTCTATAAAAATTTTAAAAATTAGCCAGGTGTGGTGGCATGTGCCCATAGTCCCAGCTACTTGGGAGGTCAAGGTTGAAGGATCACTTAAGCCCAGGAGGTGGAGGCTGCGGTGAGCTGTGATTGCGCCACTGCACTCCAGCCTGGGTGACAGACCCTGACTCAAAAATAAATAAAAAGTCCAGCATAATATCTATTTTATGGTAGTAGTAGGGATACAACTCCAGGGAAAACATCAGGAATGCTGCAAGTAACAGCTGTCACCAGCATCTATGCTGCTCAGATCCAAATGGTTGTTACAACTGTTTTCTAAGGGGCTGGACAACAAGGTCTAAGAAATAAGCCGAAGCGGCCAGGTACAGTGGCTCATGCCTGTAATCCCAGCACTTTGGGAGGCTGAGGTGGGAGGATCATTTGAGACCAGGAGTTTGAGGCCAACCTGGCCAATATAGCAAGACCTTGTTTCTATTTTAATTTTCATAAAAAAAAATAATAGAAATGAGCAGAAGCACTTTGGGAGGCCAAGGTGGGAGCATCACTTGAGGCCAGGGGTTCGAGACCAGCCTGGGCAATGTAGTGAGATTCCCCCCATTTCTATGCAAATTGAAATAAAATAAATAATCAGAAATGAGCAGAAGAGCTGACAGTAGGAAACCCAGAGTATGGGAGGGGAGGTGGGGGGTTGGAATAGCACAGGTATTTATTAGTCTCAGTTTCCTCCTTATAATGATAGGGATCTGCCTTCCATCATAAATCATACATGGACAGCTGCCATCAAAACACAAATTCCCTTGTTCCTTGGCTTCTGCTATACTAGCTAACCTTCATTTTTTAAAACTCCGAGTCTATTTCTTGGGCAGGAGCAGTCTACCTATCTGTCAGGACTCAATTTAGGTGTCTGTTTCTCTGGGACATCTTCCTTGGACCCCCTAGTTGGGCTAAATTAGTGATCCCTAACCTTTTTAGCATCAGGACTGATTTCATGGAAGACGGTTTTTTTCACGCACCAGTGGCGGGTGGTGGGGGGCGGGTAGTGGGAATAGGGGTACGTTCAGGATGATTCAAGCACATTGCATTTATTGTGCACTTTATTTCTATTATTAGTACATTGTAATGGATAATAAAATAATTATACAAATCACCATAATGCAGAGTCAGTGGGAGCCCTGAACTTGTTTTCCTGCAACTAGACGGTCCCATCTGGGGGTGATGGGAGACAGCGCTAGCATCACAGTCTCAGCTCCACTGCAGATCGTTAGGCATTAGACTCATAAGGAGCGTGCAGCCTAGATCCCTCGGATGCACAGTTCACACTAGGTTTCGCATTCCTATGAGAATCTAATGCCACTGCTGATTCTGACAAGACAGAGCTTAGGCGGCAATGCGAACTATGGTGAGCTCCCTCGACCACCACTCACTTCCTGCTATGTGACCCAGTTTCTAACAGGCCACAGACTGGTACCAATCTGCGGCCAGGGGTTGGAGGCCCTGGGTTATGTGACCTGCTCATGTGCTATCCTGACACTGTGCTTTCTCTCTAGCCTAGCACTTTACCCTGTCTGCTGATTTACTTGTCTTTCTCCCCATACCCCCTGGCCCCACCCTCCACTGAACAGTGAGCTTTCTGAGAGCAGGGGTGATACTGACTCCTAACAACAGCTGTAAAATGAGTAGAGCAGCTCTTCCTCCTGCTACTGTCCTTAGCTGGCTATGTTTTCCAAAGCCCAGCCTTTGGCCAGCCACAATTTGTGGTCGATGTTTATGATCTTAGTGTACCACCCCTCATTTTATAGCTTTGGAATCACCTTTGCATAAATGACCCAAATCTATAACCTAGAATCACTTTGGTGGTTAATTTCAGTCTTAGATCTGCTAGCGTATTATATTATCACCCCCTCTTTTTTTTTCTTTCTTTAATTTTTGTTTTTTATTATTATTATTTTTTAGAGATGAGAACTCTCTTTGCCACCCAGGCTGATCTTGAACTCCTGGGTTGAGCAGTCCTCACGCCTCAGCCTTTCAAAGTGCTGGGATTACAGGTGTGAGCCACTGTATCTAGCTTTTTTATATAATCAAACCTATTGGTATTCTCTTTAAGCTTTCTGCTAATGGTGAAAGTTTTCTTTTTCTTTTTCTTTTTTTTTTTGAGTTGGGGGTCTCACTCTGTTGCCCAGGTTAGAGGGCAGTGGCATGATCATGATGATCATGGCTCACGACAACTTCTAACTCCTTGGCTCAGGAAATCCTTCCACCTCAGTATCCCGAGTAGCTGGAACTACAGGTGTGTGCCACCATGTCTGACTAATCTTTTCTTTTTTTTTTTGTAGAGACAATTTTTCGATGTGTTGCCCAGGTTGGTCTCAAACTCCTGGGCTCAAGCAATCTGTCCACCTCAGCCTCCCAAAGTCCTGGAATTACAGGTGTGGGTCACCACGCCTGGCCACAGTTTTCTTTTTAAAATAGTTTTCTTACACCTAAAATTATATTTCCTATTTCAATTTTTATCTTTTATTCTAATATAAACTCAGAAGAGCCAAGTCCTACTTAATGCTTGCCTATAATTTGTTAGGTGGTCATTTTAATAACATTTATTGAAAAATGTGTTTCTCCACTGATGCGAAATGTCACCTTTAAAATATGCAGGCTGAGTATACCTTATCTGAAATGCTCAAGACCAGAAGTGTTTCAGATTTTGACCAAAATCCAAAAAGGATAATATTTATATTATACTTACTTGAGCATCTTTAATCTGAAAATCTGCCATCCAAAATGCATCAATGAGTGTCATGTTGGTGCTCAAAAAGTTGTGAATCTTGAAGGAGTTCAGATTTTTGGATGAGGGATGCTTAGCCTGTACTGCATTCTTACAAATAATTGAGTCTTTTTCTGCATCTAAGGATAATATTTAAAACAATGAGTTTCTGGTCCAAATAGTTCAGGGCTCAGGAATGAAAATGAAAGTGAGTATCAACTGTTTTCACATTTTGCTTCACTAATCATTCATGAGTATATCTAATCTGTTAAGGTTAAATATTGGATTTTCTTAAAGGAAATAATTTAAAATGTGAACTTTGATCCTGCATAAACACTTGCAGCTTTAAGCATAATGATTATTTCCATAGGTGTTTATATTTTCATGTAATGAGATGAAGTCAGGAAAGGCATCAGTGGATCACGTTACTCTTCTGCTTACCTTTTAGGTGATCTGTGAGTCAGATGCTCCAACAGGGATGCTCTTCTTGAGCACTTCAAAGAGACTAAGCCTCCAGAAATGGTCCAGAACTGGATTGAGTTCCTTAGTGGTGAGCTGCTGTGTAGAAACCAAGAACTGAATTCTGTTTAAAAGATTGTGGAGAGGTTTAAAATCCTTTTGAGAGGAACCTATACAACATAGACAGAAGATTGTTTAATTTTTTAGGCAGACTAGAAAGTTACCAGTCACTGAGTGGGGAAAAGACTGGTTTGTATGAAAGTTCATCCTCTTTCACAAGACTGAGCAGATACTGAGTGAGATGTCATATCCTTCCTTGGCGCTCCCAGCATTCTTGATCAAAAATTACTGCATGCTACCTTATTCTGGAGAGGCTAGATAAATTGTGGTAATAAACAACCTTATTGAAACCTTAATGACGTCAAACAGCAGTGTATTTCTCATACAGGCTGTTAAGTCAGTCAAAGGCTACTTCATTTTCCCTCTGTCAGCCAGGCAGATGGAGCCACCATCTGGCTAGTCCTAGTCACTATCATCAAAGGAGGAAGTGACTCTTAATTTCTGCTCAGAAGGAACTTGTGGTTCATGTTTCATTGATCAGAGAAATCACAGGACCTCTTCTAACTTCAGGGAGACAAGAAAGTGCAACCTTAAGGAGGGGAACATGAAAAATGTCTTCAATAGCACAAGGGACTATGGATTGACATTAAAGTTACATGTGAGCCAAGCGTGATGGCTCATGCCTGTAATCGTAGCACTTTGGGAGACCGAGGCGAGAAGATTGCCTGAGCTAAGGAGTTTGAGACCAGTCTGGGCAATATGGTGAGATCTTGTCTCTACGATAAATCAAAAAATTAGCCAGGTGTAGTTGTGCATGCCTTTGGTTCCAGCTCCTTGGAAGGCTGAGGCTGAAGGATTGCCTGAGCCCAGCAGGTTGAGGCTGTGGTGGCTGAGACTCCAACTCAAAAAAAAAAAAAAAGTCATTGATCTAATCTCCTAGATGGGAAACGCCTTCAGAATGGGACCAAAGCTATCTTGTTCTTCTTCTCTACTGTTATGTAAAACATAGCCTCTACATGCATTTATTGTAATTTCATTTCATGTTCAAACATATGCTGTTTGGACTGTGTTAAAAACAATTGGCAGCCTGAGCAATATAGCAAGACCCCATCTCACCAAAAGAAAAATTATCCAGGTGTGGTGGCACGAGCCTGTAGTCCCAACTACTTGGGAGGCTGAGGCAGGGGGATCATTTGAACCTAGGAGTTCAAGGCTGCAGTGAGCTATGATCACAACACTTCATTCCAGCCTGAGCAACAGAGCGAGACCCTGTCTCAGAAGGAAACAACTGCAGAGTTTCTTTCTCTTTTTTTGGATTCAGAGTCTCACTCTATTTCCCAGACTGGAGTGCAGTGGCATGTTCACGGCCACTGCAGCCTTGACCCACTGGGCTCAGGTAATCCTTCTGCCTCAGCTTTTCAAGGAGCTGGAATTACAGGTGCATGCCACCATGCTCAGCTAATTTTTAAATTTATTGTAAAGATGAGGTCTCACCAAGTTGCCTAGACTGGTCTTGAACTCCTGGACTCAGGCAATCCCCTCGCCTCTGCCTCCCAAAATGCTGGGATTACAGGTGTGAGCCACCACGCCTAGCAATTGCAGAGTTTCTAAAGCAGTAGTCCTGTTGTGAGAACGTTTTTCTGTTAGCAGGGCAAAAAAATATATAAAATAAATAGATATATATATTTAAAAAATGTATATACATATACATACATATGGGGGTGCCAAAAAATATATACCCATTTTAAGAGATGTTACCTATGTATTACTTTTCAAGTGGAATTAAATTATGGTAGCAATGTATAGTATGATGTTCACTCAACCATGCTTCCGCCATTTTCTGTCCTGCCTATCACATGGTGATGATAGCATTCATTTGATTAATGCCATCTTTTGAGCGAACAGCATACTTAAAATATGTATACCTTTTTTAGCATGCCCCGTATGCATGTAATTTTTGGTTACTCAAGTGAAGCAGTGGGAGTGGAGAGGGAACAAGAAATCTGTAACTGATTCTGATCCATTAGTTGTAAACACCACTGCAATCAGACCAGTCAATTTTGTTTTTCTCAAGTCCATTCTGTGAGAAACAGAGACTTAAGGTGGTCCATTTTCAAGACTAAGCAGATGCTCTGAATGGAAAAATTACTAGCGGCCAAACTTGCCTAATGGCTTGAAGATATGACAAAGTGCATGTACCTGGGCAGTCTCTAACCAGGCAGGATGTTGGGGGAGGGACAAACTAGCGAGGATGCTTTTCCCAGACTGCCTCCTCCCGCCAAGAAAGCCTGCCAAAACCAACGGCCCAAGGGGCTCAGGAACCAATCAGGTTCTGACCAATGCCCCACAAACTCACCAATAGGGAAGAGATAGGGCACTTTATTCAATCCAGCACTTTATAAGCTTGGGTGATGTTAGGGAAGATTGTACACCCCATAGTACTCAGCCAATGAAGAAATGGGGGAGGGACTTGCACACTTAGGGAATAAATTGCTTGTTGTAACCGTTTCACGTGTGCTTGCCCACCAGACACCAGATCTTGCAGGCCCGCCATTCTGCTGCACTCCGCATCTCCATGCCCATCCTTTGATTTTGGATGGGTGAGTTTCTCACAGTTTGGGGGCTCGTCTGGGATACTCTGCGTCTGCAGGAGGGGGACCTCAGCAGAGAGGGAGACACGTCTTTTGGTGGTCTCTTTTGGTGGTCTACTCTGCTTGGGTGTCTCGACTACTCATGGACCACAGATATGCCCCGAGACTATTGTTCCGGAGACAGCAGAAGCGACACAGGGGAGAAAAAGCAGGCACTGTGGCAACCAGGCAACCTTGTGCACAAGCCAAGGTAGGAAAATCAGACTATAAGTACTGCCTTCTGGTTGGGCACTTTTGGAGGTTGAGTGTATGTGACTGAGATGTATATACGAAGTGAGTGTGAGTCTCTATCTGCGGTTCCATTCTCCTGTGAGGGAGATGACCCGAGACTGACAAAGTGGGTCCCAACGTGTGCAAGAAATTTCCAGTATGGGTGGTTGAGTACATAGGGAAACTAAGGCACCGGGGTTACTGAACTAACTGAAAATGGGAAATAAAAATTCTAGACCTAGGGAATCAAGGAAGACAGGCAGAGAGGGAACTCCCTCTGACATTCCCTCAGATAGTCCGTTATGGGAAATGTTGAAATAATGGGGAAGTAGTCCCTGGACAAAGATCAAGGAAAAACAAAAGATGATTAAATACTGTTGGTTTTTCTGAACCAGGGAACCAGTTCGCAAACCTTCAGTTTTCTGGCCACAGTTTGACTCAGAGGAGGACTGGATATGCCAGGCTTTGGTCCTCTGTGTCAATGACAAAACTTCATCCTCACAGGAGGAAAATGATTATGCTGTTTGCTGACTGGCAGGAACAATCTCCATGTTCTCCCTCAAGACGGAGGGAACAGGTCCTAGGAAAAAAATCCTGGGACCTCCTTTCTTGTGTGTACCCCCCCCATGGCCTTACAGCCAATAAAATGGGGAGCAAGAAAGCCAAAGACAGTCAGAGGGCTCAGAATCCCATGAGAATTCTGAGCCTACTGCCCCTGTAAGTCTCTACTCAAACCTAAGGAAATAATAAGAACAATGACATAAGAAGGACACAGAAGACTTTCCCCTCTCTTCAAAGGTTCCTGTCGAGACTTGTAAAATGTTTTGCCTCAGAGAGGTCCCCATAGGACAGGGAGAAATTAGGTTTGTAAACACTCCTCTGATGAGTACCAAAGTCAGAAATTTCAAAAGGGAAACGAGGTCTTTATTGGAGGACCCCCTTGGACTGGCAGATCAACTTTATCAATTCTTAGGGCCTGGCTTTTACACTTGGGCTGAGACGATGTCCATAATAACATCCTATTTATAGGGGAAGAAAAGGGAATGATTAGAAGGGCTGCAGTGTCTATCTGGGAAAGGCAACACCCTCCTGGACAAGGGGTCCTGCTGCAAAACAAAAGTTTCCAAATTTAGACTCCAACTGAGACCCTAGAGATCAGGCCCAGATGCAGATCCCAGGAATTAATAATTAAAGGAATCAAGGAATCCACCCCAAAATCTCAGAATGTTTCTGAGGCCTTTGAAATCCAACAGGAGAAAGAAGAGACCCCTTCCCTCTTTTTGCAAAGGCTAAGGGAACGGATGAGAAAGTATTCTGGATTAGATCTGGAGGACCCAATAGGACAGGGCCTCATAAGGTCAATTTTGTAACTAAAAGCTGGCCAGACATTACAAATAAATTGCAAAAACTTGATGAGTGGAACAAAAAACTAGTTGAAGAATTACTAACGACACCCAAGAGGTATTTGTAAGGAGAGAGAAGGAAAAACAGAAACAAAAGGCAAAAATTATGGTATCCACTGTGGAGAAAGTAATGGAAAAAATTAGACCAAAACCCTCCCTACTAGAAAGGGGGAAAAGTTAAATCTCAACCCAAGGACAAAAGGGGCCTCCAAGGAGGAACCATCCTAACTACCAGTGGATACTACAGGTGCAGGAAACCTGGCCACTTCAAGAGCGAATGCCCCCAACGGAGAAAGGAAGAAAAAGTAATTCCCCCTATGACTTTTGATGAGGACTAGCGGGACAGGGGTTCCCTTTAACAAGGTCCCGCCAGAAACTCTTGATAAATTTAAAGTTGGGACCTAGAGAAAAAGAAGTGACATTTTCAGTCGATTCCGGAGCTGCCCACTCCTTTCTGATGTATCAACCTTAGGGCACAGAACTCTCTAAGGAAAAACTGCTTGTATCAGGGGTTAAGGGAGGATTTCAGGCTCTGATGTTCAAAAATAGGACAATCAAATTAGAATCAGAAGATACAGAATGGTCTTTTTCGTTTGTCTCAGAAGTAGGGATAAACCTCCTAGTTTGAGACCTAATATTAAGACTTGGCCTGGGACTAAAAGTAGAGGGACAAATAAAGGTGGTAATGACCCTCTTCATGGAGGAGGAAGAGAACAGAATAGACTCCCTTGTATGGGTCAAAGAAGGTAACAGAGGGGGACTAAAAGATACCCCATTAAAAATTAAATTGAAACAGCCAGGGGAAATAACTTGTAGACGGCAACATCACATTCCCAATGAAGGTAGAAGAGGCCTGTAACCAGTGATTGAGGGTCTCATTAGGGATGGGTTACTGGAGCCCTGTGCGTCACTCTGTTCTTCCAGTTAGAAAGTCTGATGGGACCTATTGATTAGTACAAGACCTAAGGGCTATTGATCAGATTGTTCAGGCCCAACATCCTGTGGTCTCCAACCTCTATACTCTCCTCAGCAAAAAAATTCCCTGTGAACATACATGGTTCAGTGTGGTGGACCTAAAAGATGCATTTTTGGTGTGCACCCTAAGCCATTTCACTTGTTTGTCACAGTAGACCAAGATGTGTCCCTAGGTGTACTTACCCAGACTTGGGGAGGAAAAAGATAGCCTGTCGCCTTTGTCTCTAAACTTCTCAACCCTGTGTCTCAGGGGTGGCGTAAACGTGTCTAGGCTGTGACAGCCACTGCCCTATTGGTTGAGGAAAGCAGGAAACTGCCCTTTGGAGGAGCCCTAATAGTCAGTACTCCCCACCAAGTTGGAACCATACATTATCAGAGAGCAGGGAGATTGCTGACCGATTCCTGAATCCTAAAATATGAGTCTATGTTATTAGAAAAGGATGACTGGTCTTAACAACAGACACCTGTTTGAATCCAGCTAGCTTCTTATGGAAGGGAGAAGAAAACTAGGGGGCGATAGACCGTGATTGTCTAGACATTATTGAATATCAAACCAAAATCAGGTTGGACATGATGGGGCTGGCTGTTCATAGATGGGTCCTCTTGACTAATAGAAGGAAAAAGGCACAATGGATATGCAGTCATTGATGGGAGACAACAGTCCATATGTGAGAAGGGCCAACTACCTAATAATTGGTCTGCACAAACCTGTGAATTATATGCCCTCAATCAGGCCCTAAATTTTCTTGCAAAACAAGAAGGTACCACCTACAGTGACCTCAAGTACGCCTTTGGGGTGGTACATACCTTTGGAAAAATTTGGACAGAATGAGGCTTCATAAACAGTAAGGGAAAGTAACTAATACATGGGGAATTAATCAAAGAGATCCTAAAAAGTCTCTTCCTCCCAGCTGAGGTGCATGTAAATGATCACCAAAAGGGAAACACCCTGGAGGCTACAGGAAATAGGCTTGCTGAAGAAATAGGCCATGCTGGAAGAGGTCAAACTCTTAAGTCTAATTCCCAACACCCTAAAGTGGTACTGAGACCCCCAAATCACTAGAGAAGAAGAGGAAGAATTAAATATGCTAGGAGCTATTCAGAGTGGGGCAGGACAATGGTTCCTCCCAGCTGGGAGGGAGATCATTAGCAAGTCCATAATGAGGAAATTGATGACTTTACTACATAAGGGGAGCCACTGGGGTCCCCAAGCCATGTGTGATGCCATATTAAAAATCTATGGATGCATAGGCATTTATACTGTTGCTAAACAGGTATGTTGAGGTTGTGTAATCTGCCAAAGAATTAACAGAAAGGTGATTCGAAAGTAAGCTGCGGGAGGAAGGCCTCCAGAGTTGAGGCCATTTCAAAGCATTCAGGTGGATTTCACAGAAATGCCAAGGACAGGGAAGTTAACATACTTGTTAGTAATAGTGGCTCACCTCTCTGGTTGGGTAGAGACTTTCCCCACTCACAGCTGCTGCAGCAGGGTCTGTAATCAAGGTAATTGTGTAATAAATTATACCCAGATTTGTACTAGTAGAAAATGTAGATTCAGATAATGGAAGCCATTTAACATCACAAGTATTGCAGATGGTATTGAAAAGTTTACATTTTCAATGGAATCACCACACTCTCTAGCACCCTCCTTCTGGAAAAATAGAAAGAATGAACCAGACCCTCAAAAAGCATATCTCTAATGTTAGAAACTAAATTACCCTGGATAAAATGCCTCCCAATTGCACTTCTCAGAATTAGAATGACCCCACAAAAAGATATGGGTTTATCGCTCTATGAATTATTATATGGGCTCCCATATCTGGGTAAAACTATAGCTCTCCCCACTATGGAAAGTAAGGACCAATTTATGAGAAACTATATACTGTCCATATCTTCCATTTATCATCCCTCAGGTTAAAAGGACTCCTTGCCCAGACCCCGCCTCTCAAGTTTGCTGTTCATCACTTTCATCCTGGTGACCTGTTACTCATAAAGACCTGGAAGGAGGATAAACTCCAGCTAAGCTGGAAAGGCCCTTATCAAGTACTCTTGACTACCAAGACTGCTGTGTGAACAGACAAGAAAGGGTAGACTCACCATACCCAAGTTAAGGGACCAATAACTCAAGAAGGAGCCAAAGATCAATGGGAAGTATCTAGGTACCCTGAGAAATCCTTAAGGATCACCCTAAGGAAAATTCCATAAGAAACATGGGCTGGGTTCAAATTTGGTATTTAACAAAGATGAGATATATGATCATGAATAGGGTGGGAGATAATGGGAACTGGCTGGGAACACATGGATACCCAATCAAATTGGTGATAAATATAACAAAAACTCTCACACCCCAAACCATTCATTTTGATGCATGCCAAGTTCTACCCTGTGGGGATTTAGAAAATCAGAGACAACTGTCACAAATGGAAAAGTACCTTTGCCCAAAGTCAGACACTGGCTACAATAATGCTAATCCTTGCCCCAGCTGGGATGATGTCTAGTGGAACACCCGATGGAAGGGAGGGACAGTAAACCTGGGGTGGGTCACCCCAAGTTGGAGATCTTTAAAAGATAAAATACATCTTTCTAAGGGCACTCCATCAGAAGCATGTCAGAAGTTAGAATGCAACCCTATACTTTTGACTATTAACCCAATTACCCTAGATTAGGAGCCAAGAGTAACATCTCAGGTATACGGGTTAGGAGCAGATGTTACAGGAAAAGACCCCCTAGGGTGACTGTCCTTAGATTAGTCAAAAAAGAAACGTTAAGTATACCTAAGCCAACCTCAGGCCCTGGAGATCATTGTGGTCCTCCTAATAATGATCCCAAAAGAGTGACAAGTCATGGATCTGAGACAAACGCTTGAAATTGAGACAGGTTATGGAGATGTCAATGCCTGGGTAGAATGGGCTAGAATTTTCTGTGCACATGCTTAACAAAGCAATTGCTATGCATGTGCTGCAGGGTGGCCACAGGCACAGTTGGTTCCATTTCCTCTTGGATGGGATACAGACCTTGTAGAGATGAGTTGCATGGTGGCTCTATACCAAGACAAGGATGAATGGGGAAATGAAACCTGCAAGAGCTTGTCATTGCTCTTTCCTGCATTGCAGATGGGCAGACCCAAGGGTGATCCCCTCCTTCTCTGTAGAGGTGATGAATTATTCCTCTTGCCTCTCAAGTCAGGGGGAAGAGTTCAATAAGCCCGTAGGAGACCTGTTGACCTGTTCCCATATCCTAAATGTCACTGGTGAGCCGAATAACAATTATTCCAACCTGCACATCCCAGAGCGGATGTGTGGTAGTACTTTGGAAAGAGGAGCCTGTGTAACCTGTTGCTGTCCACCTGGACTTGAACTTGTGCACTAGTGCAATTGGGCATTCCATTCACCTTGGCATTCAATCAAATCTCTGAGGATTATAGTGCCCATCGTCAAAACCGAAGGGCATTGGAGGGACCCTTTGACTCCAATGTGTGTATAGATTCAATAGGGGTCCCAAGAGGAGTCCCCAATGAATTTAAGGCCAGAAACCAAACAGCTGCCGGATTTGAGTCTTCACTCTTCTGGTGGTCTACCATTAACAAAAATGTAGATTGGATTAATTACAGTTATTATAGGCAGCAAAGACTTATTAACTACACTAGGGATGGCCTCCAAGGGGTGACTAGTCAACTAGATGCCACCAGCAGGATGGCTTGGGAAAATAAAATTGCATCGATATTATTCTAGCAGAAAAAGGAGTTTGTGTCATGCTAGGGGGAAAATGCTGTACTTTCATCCCAAACAATACTGCCCCTGATGGGACCATCACTAAGACTTTGCAGGGACTCAGAACTTTGGCAAATGAATTGGAAGAAAATGCTGGTATTGATGATCCATTCACGGGTTGGTTGTAAGGTTGGTTCAGGAAATGGAAAGGAATGGGAGTCTCAGTTCTAACCTCCATTATAATTGTGAAAGGAATCCCAATAGCAATAGGGTGCTGCATTATTCCTTGTGTTAGAGGCCTGACACAGAGGCTTATAGAAGCCTCTATGACCTATGCCCAAAGTAACCTCATGATAATGGAAACTAAATTAAACTATGATGAAGAAAGTCAACAGATATTAAGCAAATTTGAAAGGAACCAAAAATACCTTAACGTTAATGAAAATGGAATCAATAAGTCTTAAAAAATGAGAGGAGGGCATTTGTAAGAAAAAGAGCCTAAATAATTCATTTTCAAAATATTGCTTAAAAAGTTTAATTAGCTTACAGATATGGCAACCCCAGAAAGTACAATTTTCCAGAAAGTCCCTGAACAAACAAAACCCAGGAGCACCACTCTGACTTCTTAAAAGGTTGGTTGGTCATCAGCCCTTTGTGCTTTTTACTTCCTGGTTCTTCTCCCTCCTCAAGACGTTTGGCAGGCCTCTTTCACAGGCAGGAAAAGAGGGAAGGGGACAGAGAATGCCTTATAAGGGTAATAAAACTTAGGCGACATCCGGGAAGATTGTACATCCCATAGTACTCAGCCAATGAGGAAATGGGGGAGGGATTTGCGCACTAGGGAATACATTGCTTGCTGTAACCATTTCGGGTGTACCTGCCTACCAGACACCCGATCTTGCAAGACTGCCCTTGAAGTCTGCTTCTGCTGCACTCCGCATCTCCGTGACCACCCTTTGATTTTTGGATGGGTGAGTTTGTTTCTCGCATGGCTGGTTAAATTTTTTTGTTACAGTAAAATATATGTAATATAACATTCACCATTTTAACCATTTTTAAGCATACAGTTCTGTGACCAGCTTGCTGAGTTTTAAATTTTAAAAAATTTTTAGTGGCTTCAAGATAGTATGTGGGGTTAGGTGTAGTGACTTATGCCTGTAATCCCAGAGCTTTGGGAGGCTGAGGCAGGAGGATTAGCTTGAAGCCAAGAGTGTGAAACCAACCTTGGCAACATAGTGAGACCCCATCTCTACAAAAACAAAAATAAAAAAATTAGCTGGGCCTGATGGTGCAGCTGTGGTCCCAGCTACTTGGGAGACTGAGACAGGAGATGACTTGAGTCCAGGAATTTAAGGCAACCCTGAGCTATGATTGCACTACCGCACACCAGTCTGGGTGACAGTGAGACTATGTCTCTTAAAAATAAATCAATAGGCTGGGCTGGATGGCTCAACCTGTAAGCCCAGCACTTTGGGAGGCCGAGGGGAGTGGATTGCCTGAGTCTGTGGGTTCAAGACCAGCCTGGGCACCTTGTCAAGACCTCATCTCTATTAAAAAAAAAAAAATTGCCGGGCATGGTAGTGCATGCCTGTAGTTCTAGCTACTTGGAAAACTGAGGCGGAAGGATCACGGGGGCCCAGCAGGTTGAAACTAGGGTGGCTGTGAGCATGCCACTGCACTCCAGCCTGGGCAACAGAGTGAGACTCCAACTTAAAAAAAAAAACCCAGTAAGTCAATAAATAAATTAAAAAAAAAATGTGTGTGTTTTAAAAAAATCTCAGAAAAGATAGTGTGGTGTCAAATACCAGTTATACCATTACTGACATGGGGACTGTGAACTTAAAAAAGAAGGGCTTCCAGACTGAAAATATTCATTTGGGGAACAGTTGTATATAGTGTCTAATGACTTGGTAACAGATGAGAGTTTAGCAATCTAGTTCTCTGAAAGCTCAGTAGTTCTAAGAGAAGAGAAAGTCTTGGGAATTTGAATAGTTGAAAGAGGAGGTGGGGCTAGGATCAGGCCTTGGAAGGGTAAGACGAACACAAAGAGGGAAGTGGCCCTGTTCAGAGGAATTAGAGGCGATGTTGACATTGGTGAGTCTGTCCTTACACGGCCAAGTCTGTGCTTGCTGCTTGGTTTTCAGAACTCTATACTGTCCTGTAATGTTGAGGGAAACATACCTAGGTGAGAAGATGAATGCAAATAAAAGAATGAGGAGCACAGGTGAATCTTGTGGGTACTTCTGAGGCAGAGACAGCACACAGGAGGCATCTGTGTATGGAAATCAGGAATGCTATAGAAACCAAAGAATGTTTGCCCAAGGGGTTCATTTTATTCTTACTTCTACCGTACATCTGTGCATGTTAAAATGATTGATAAATTCTAAATATTCTCAAATATTTCTTACCTTAAAATTAGTAAGTATACAGATATTTGTGGCAGGACGTTTAAAAGTTTAAAGACTTAACCATTTTCAAAGGATTCATCATAGGCTTAAGAGAGAAAGCAAGTGCAGATGATAGAAACCACTCATTCAAATACCTTGTTGGAAAATGACAGCGGGAAGTAGAATTTTGATTTGGGGAAGTTTAAAAATAATGCAGTGTTTTAT
Organism: Tarsius wallacei; assembly: GCA_963574415.1. NCBI lineage: Eukaryota > Metazoa > Chordata > Mammalia > Primates > Tarsiidae > Tarsius > Tarsius wallacei. The sequence continues at coordinate 5,842 of CAUYQG010147608.1, read as the reverse complement.
CTATTTTATTTTATTTTTGAGATAAAGGTGAGCACTTCTGACAAAAAGAACAATCCATAAGCATATAGTATGTTATTTAAGGTATAATATGTAGGCAGTATAATAAACTGAATATGGTATGCTAGGAAGAAGAATTTAATTTTTTAAAATGGCAATAGAGTTGCCAAGATGAAACTGGTGTCAGGGATATAATAAAGGAAATAATATTATATGTATAATACCATATGCATTATCGTAACATTGCTGAAATGACTTTGGAAATTTTGGCCTTCAACATTAATTTTGCTCTTCCAACTTTCCAGAAACTCATAAAATTTATAATTATATAATAAAACATTCATATTATATATGAGAAAAAAAAAGTTTAAAGACTTCTTTTGTGAAAAATCGTTTTCTGAAATCTTAAGACGTGGTTGATCAGTCTTACCACAAGGTGTCACTAGACTGCCAAATGACATAAAGTTGCTTGTAGTTTTGTAAAATGATGTCAAGGAAGATAGAAGTTCTTTTCCGTGAAATGATTTGGGTACCTGTCAGTATGTCATTCTCCACCAAAATGATTGTTGGGCAGTGGACAGAAATCACTGAAGAATTCTCCTTCATGTATACCTCTCACAATTAATTTTACAAATAAGGTGAACTAGAAATAAATTCCGTTCATTTTAAATTTGCTGGTATAACTTATCAAGTCGTTTCACCTATATAGTGAATAATGGAGGGACTGAGGACTAACAAAATGGATTGATCACAGAGACATCTTTTAACCTAGGAATTCAAGCACTTTTAAAATCCAGCATTTATTTCAAAGTGGCATGATCATGATACCACACCTTGACTTGCTGGGCTCAGGCGATCCTTCCACCTCAGTCTCCCAAGTAGCTGGGGCTACAGATGTGTGCCACCATGCCTGGCTAATTTTTGTGACTTATTGTAGATGCGAGATCTTGCCCAGGCTGTTCTTGAAACCTTGGGCTCTGGCAACCCTCTCACCCAAATTGATGGGATTGTAGGCTTGAGCCACCATGCCTGGCTATACTCGTGTCTTAATTATACTAAACTCAGGGGTAATTTTATTCTTTGGATTTAGCTTAATTTAATTCTTTTAAAATAAAAGGTAGACATGTCAGGATACCAAGATACTTTTACCACTCAGTTATTATATTGTGGTTTTTTTGTGCCACAAATAGTATTAAACCACATTTGGGATACACTGTTTTAGTTTCTGCTTTTGAGAGTTCCTCAATTTTCCCCTAATACCTGAGGAGATCTGAATAGCCCACTATTCCTGAGAGGGAACACTGAGGGTTTGCCTCTTCTAGAGAATCGCTATAAAAGAAGATGATGTCTAGGTTCCTTTTTATTACTTCCTCTGGGCAGAAATGATTGCCTATAAGAAAGTCCAGGCATAAATAGAACACCTACTTGAAGGTGCATCTGTGTTTAGGCTCATCTCATTTTTAATAGCGACAATAAACTGTAAGTTTGCATACTGTGGAGTTGAGAAAATTTTCACAGGAATTTTGTAAGCATTGCATGTTTCACAGGTTGCAGTATGTAAGAGTTCACTAAGGATAAGGTGAGGATAATCTTTAGTATGATTTCAGTACAATAGGCAGTAGCCATAAACTGTTTATCCTGCTTATGTCCTTTGAGGAAGAAAAAAAACCATTGTAGAACAGTATTAGAGGGATTTTGGGGTTTTTTTAGGCCAGCAAAGAGAAAAATACCTGTGGATATCTCAAGATAATCCACTTCTTGATTTTCTTTTTCTTTCCCCTCATTGTGTGGGAATAGTTAGCTAAGAAGTCTCTAGGGCATCCAGTTCCTTCCTATTTGATTTAATAAGATAAAATAAAGACGGGTGGCTGGGAGTCATTCATTCTGTTACACTTGGGTATTATGCAACATAAACATATTAAGGCAGTCTTACCTAATTAGCTAGAAGGGCCAGGGGATAGTATTTCTTTGATAATTCACAAATTATTATTTGCACAGTTAATCTTAGAATTAAAAAAACATTTATTTCAAAGATGTGTGGTACAATTCAGGATTAGGTATACAAGTGGTCATCGTACAGGTAAAGTTTGGGCCTCCCTTTGGTCCCCACTTCGCCTCGTTTGAGATCAGGTACCCTTATTGATGTTATGTAACCCCACTCCTTAATCTCATAATTGAACTATAGTTTTATAGGCTTTTACAGAAGTTTGACTATTTATTATTTGATTAATCTTATTTGAGAAAGTTGTGTTTGCTTTAAATGCAGGAGGTGACTTTAATGACTGCTAATTCGTAGGATGAAACAAACCATCATTTAATTTTTGACAATTTTCAAGTCCTGAGTTTTACAAAGTAAATCACAAAATGCAGACTGGCAGTTCTAGGTCATTTATTTTGTTAAACCCATCTTATCTTCATTGTGTACATTTTCCTTAAAATAAATTAGATGTTTATAGTGACTGTCATAAGTCCTCCTCTGCTCATTCTGTCATCTCTTTCATTTCTGGGTCATATCTGATTTCCTTACTGTTTCTGTTGACTTTTTTCCCTTCCATTTTGGGTCATATTTTCTTACTGCTTTTCAAAGTTTAGTGGTTTTTATTTTTTTTATTTTTTTTTGAGTTGGAGTCTCACTCCGTCGCCCAGGCTGCAGTGCAGTGGCATACTCACAGCCACCCCAGCGTCGACTTGCTAGGTTCCAGCGATCCTTCTGCCTCAGCCTTCCAAGGAGCCGGTGCGCTACCACACCCAGCTTATTTCTGATTTATTGTAGAGATGAGGTCTTGCCAAGTTGCCTGGGCTGGTCTCGAACCTGCGGGCTCAGGTAATCCACTCGCCTCGGCCTCCCAAAATGCTGGGATTATAGGCTGAGCCACCGAGCCGGCCTTTGTTTTTTATTGGCTGTGAACGTTAAGTGGTTCAAGGCTGAGTTTTGTGGTCTTTCTTTAAAGAGTGTTGAGGCAGGGTGAAGTAGCTCATGCCTGTAATCCCAGCACTCTGGCAGGCCAAGGTGGGAGGATTGTTTGAGGCCAGGAGTTAGAGAACAGCCTGGGAAACATAGCAAGACCTATTCCTACAAATAATAATAATGATAATAAAAATAAAATAAAAGCCGGGCTTGGTGGCTCAGCCTGTAATCCAGCACCTTGGGAGGCTGAGGTGAGTGGATTGCCTGAGCCCGCGGGTTCGAGACCCGCCTGGGCAACTTGGTGAGCCCTCATCTCTACAATAAATCAAAAAATTAGCCGGGCGTGGTAGCACGCGCCTGTAATTCCAGCTACTCGGAAGGCTGAGGCGGAAGGATCGCTGGAGCCCAGCAGGTTGAGGCTGCGGTGGTTGGGAGCGGCCACTGCACTCCAGTCTGAGCGACAGAGTGAGACTCCAACTCAAAAATAAAAATAAAAATAAAATAAAATAAAATAAAAATAAAAGAATGCTGAATGTTGGTTTAGTAGGCAGCTAAGTTACTTTCAGATCTCCCTGTTTGTATCTTTGTTAGGGCAGGTCTAGAGTGGTCTTTAATCAAGGACCAGTTTAGAACTGCTACCATGGTGTGAGTTTCCTGGGGTCCTCTCTGGATGTCCTGAGTGTTCAGGGAGGCCTTTCCACCCAGACTTATTGGCACTCCAATTTTCCTGCTCTGTGTGGACTCTTGGAATTGTTCAGCTTACAATGTCCTGATAGTGGTTCTTTGCCTAGCCTTGCAGAATTTCTCACCTTAACACATCCAGCTTAGTTTTCACTCAGCAAAAGACCCCAGGGAATACCTTGCAGATTCGGAAACCTCTGTCTCTGCATAGCTCTCTCTTCTCCAGTCCTCTGCTTTGCACACTGTAGCTGCCTTAGCTGTCCTGAACTCTGACCTCTGACACCTTAACTTTAGTGTGACTGCTGTGCTCTGCTTGGGGTTTTCCTTCCTGCTCTGCTGCCTGGGATGTGCCTCCAGGTAGTAAGCTTGGGCAGTTGCAGGGTTTATGTAGGATTTTTTTCATGAGTCATGGTTCTGGACTTTTTGGCCAGTCTCTGAAATACATGAAAGTTGTTTCATGTATTTTATCCAGATTTCTCATTATGGAGAGGCGGCAAGTCCAGGACTGATTACTCTTATTACAGCTGTGTGTTCTTTGGTATTTAGTAGAGTAAAATACAGTAAGTCTCCTGCATATGAACTTTGAAAGTTGGGAATTTTGGGGTAACCCCTTCGGGCACCCTCCCACTGTGGGAACTTTTCTGTCCTCTCAATATATCCTGCTTTCAAGAAAAAAAGAAAGTTGAGAATTTTCAAAGATGCACACATGTATTTGCATGTCCAATCACATAAGTTAGTTCACATGTCTAATGTACAGTGTCATGTGCTGTACTGTAAGATTAAGCATGTTTTCTTCATTTTTTGTGTTTTTTAAAGATGTATTATTTGTGTGAAAAGTGTTATAAATCTATTGATAGTACAGTACCATACAGTCAATCGTGTTAGTTGGGTACCTAGGCTAACTTTGTTGAACTTAACAAATTGGACTTACTCTCAGAATGGAACTTGTTCGTATGTAGAGGACTTACAGTAATTGTGTGTATAGTCAGTTGAATGGTAATATAGTTTAAGACAGCACGATAACATTTTAAGACAGTCCACTAGACCGTTCTGTGATGATGAAAATGTTCTACTTCTGTGCTGTCTAGTCACTAGCCACTGGCCGGCCACATGTGGCTGTTGTATAATTGAAATGTGGCTAGTTGGCCAGGCTCAGTGGCTCAGCCTGTAATGCCAGCACTTTGGGAGGCTAAGGCAAGTGGATTGCCTGAGACCATGGGTTCAAGACCAGCCCAGGAAACTTGGTGAGACCTCGTCTCTACAATAAAACAAAAATTAGCCGGGCATGATAGTGTGCGCCTGTAGTTCTGGCTACTTGGAAGGCTGAGGTGGAAGGATTGCCTGAGCCCAGTAGGTCGACACTGGGATGTCCGTGAGTGCGCCACTGCATTCCAGCCTGGGCAATGGAGTGAGACTCCAACTCAAAAAAAAAAATGTGGCTAGTGCAACCCAAGAACTAAATTTTTAAATGAATTTAAACATAGTACCTCCATGTGGGTAATGGCTCTTGTAATGGACTGTGCAGCTTAAGGTTATCTTGCAGCGTTATAACATTTCAGCCTTACAGCTTTTGTATTTAAGGTGCCTGTGGGTTATCCTTCACATGTCCTAATTTAGAAAAATACTATGGGTTTTTTTTTTTTTAAATTATAAAAATAGTTATGTGTTCAATGAAGATCATTGAAAAAAAAGTAAGTACAAAAAAATATATATGCATAATCCCAAAGATTACCAGGGTTAATATTTTGGTGTATTTTCTTCTACTCTTCTATAAAGAAAAACAGCTAGTGAAAAATCAGTTGGCTTCAATGAAATATTTCTGTCTCAAAAGGAAATGTGTGTAGCTGGTGAGATTAAAAGTGTTAATATTTTTATTCTCTTAGAATTTTCTTTATATTGTCATCAAGGAATAGAATTACCTAAACAGGCTTTCCCAGCTTTCTTTTTTTAAATTTAAATTTTTTATTATAAAGATGTGGGGTACAATTCAGGGTTAGGTATAGAAACGTTGATTATGCAGGTACCCTTGTTGATGAGGTATGCCCCTCCCTCCCCTAGCAGTTTCCCTCAACTGCCAATCCCCCCCCACCCTGACAGTTTCCCACTAGGGATTCCCAGTTTGCCAATCCCTTTCTTATGGTATTATAATAATTGTTCAAGGTCCGCTTATGAGTGAGAACATATGGTACT
>CAUYQG010147607.1:0-12339 GCA_963574415.1 Tarsius wallacei | reverse complement strand
TTATTTATTTATTTAAATTCCTGGGCTAAGGCATTAATTCCACCTAAAAAATCAGGCTGCCAGGCTCGGTGGCTCAGCCTGTAATCCCGCGCCTTGGGAGGCCTAGGTGAGTGGACTGCCTGAGCAACTTTGCGAGACCTCATCTCTACAATAACTCAATAAATTAGCCAGGTGAGGTAGCACGCGCCTGCAGTTCCAGCTACTTGGAAGGTTGAGGTGGAAGGATCGCCGGAGCCCAGCGGGTTGAGGCTGTGGTAGCTGGGAGCAGTCACTGCACTCTAGTCTGGGTGCCAGAGAGAGACCCCAACTCAAAAAAAAAAAAAAAATCAGGCCTGGTGTGATGGCTCATGTCTGTAATCACAGCACTTTGGAAGGTGGAAGAAATGCCTTAGCCCAGGAGTTTAAATAAATAAATAAATAAATAAGCCCAATTGTGGTGGTACATGCCTGTAGTTCCAGATACTTGGAAGGCTGAGGCTGCCAAGAGCCGAAAGCATGCTGCTGCGCTCCAGCGTGGACAAAAGAGCAAGACCCTGACTTTAAAAAAAAAATCATGCCGGGCTCGGTGGCTCTGCCTGTAATCCCACACCTTGGGAGGCTGAGGTGAGTAGACTACCTGAGCCCATGGGTTCAAGACCCGCCTGGGCAACTCGGCAAGACCTCATCTCCACAATAAATCAAAAAATCAGCTGGGCGTGGTAGCACGCGCCTGTAGTTCCAGCTATTTGGAAGGTTGAGACGGAAGGATCGCCGGAGCCCAGCAGGTGGAGGCTGCGGTGGCCGGGAGCGGCCACTGCACTCCAGTCTGGGCAACAGAGTGAGACTCCAACTCCAAAAAAAAAAAAAAAAAAAAATCGTGTTCAGAAAATGATTTGTTTGAAGTCAACTAATAAGTGGTGGAGCTTAGGTTTGAACTCTGAACTTTTATGGTCTTCTGTGAGAATGCCAAGCAGCTTTACAGTCCACTAACTGTAAATCTTCCTCAGGAAAAAAAATTGCTAAAGGTAGAAATATATTTACCTTTTTTGTTCTCACTGGAAGAAAACTTGAGAGACAGATAACTTCAATGACACACACATTTAATAGTTTGAGTAGGAGTCTCACTCTGTTGCCCAGGCTGCAGTGCACAACAATGGCTCTGGACAGCTTTGACCTCCTGGGCTCAGGCAATCTTTTCACCTCTATCTCTCAAGTAGCTGGGATGACAGGCACCATGCCTAACTTAGAGAAAATTTATTTCAAACTTAAAAAAAAAAAATGAAGGCCAGCTGCGGTGGCTTACACTTGTAATGCTGGCACTTTGGGAAGCTGAGGCCAGAGGGTCGACTGAGCCCAGGGGCTGGGGACCAGCCTGAGCAACAAAGAAAGATCTCTACAAAAAAAAAAATTAGCCAGGCGTGGTGGTGTGCTCCTGTTCCCAGCTACTCAGGAGGCTGAGGTGGGAGTACTGCCTGAGTCCAGGAGACAGTGGCTGTGGTAAGCCATGATCCTGCAACTGCATTCTGGCCTAGGTGACAGAGTGAAGCTCTGACTCAGTTAAATTTTATATATATATATATTATATATATATACACACACACACACATATGCATATATATATGAAGATAATAAAGACACACAAAGGAAAGTGTATTCTTTGGGTAAAAAGAGTCTGTTCAGTGAATTTACTACCTGTTCTATCAGCTATAGCAACATTAAAAAAAGAAATGTCCTGTTCTACTGTACGAAAAAGCTATGCCTACATATATTTACCTTCGACCTACCATCATGAAAGAATTTAAATCGTATCTGGATTTGGGGAAGCTGAAGTTTTCCATTCATCTAAAAGGAAGCCTTACCTGACACAACCACACCCAGAATGACTGAGCATCCAATCATACAATTAAATCAGTCAACAGGTGTTACTGGCTTTTTATTTCCATCTGCTAAAGCTGCCTCTCTCAATCTTTCTCTCACCATATGGTATGTCGTGGCAGTTACCTGAAAGGGCTTACTATTTTGTGAAAATGGTGTTTCCTGGTGAAATTCATCAACGCCACAGACACGAGAGGTTCAGAAGAAATGTGCCGGGGTTCCAGAAGCTGAAGAATTAATCTGATACTTGGTCAACACGTGAGCTAACTAGAGGCCAATTGTGTGATAACAGGAAACAGGTATCTTAGACTCCACACTCTAATAAGCCCTCAACAGGGGCATGACTCAGTTTACACTTCGGCAAAAACACTAATATCTACCTCATGGTGGTAATGAGAGATATAATTAGGGTCTGCGAGCATTTTCCAGGTCACAAGATTAAAGGCTGTCTCTGAGGGCACTGCATGCATTTCCTGTGGATGTGAGCACATTACGTTTAAAATGTATATACTAAAGAGCGACTTCCCAGAATACACACATGAAACTTTTGGCAGGCAGGATTTTTTTTTTTCCCAGGAGAACGCAGACAACGACATTTGCAAAGAACTCTTTAGCAGGGAAATAATCAACTCTTCCGAGGTGCTCTAGCTTCCACTTCCGAGGGCCGCTGCGATGGGAACCCGTTTCCAATCCGGCTTACCAATGCTGACCTTCCCAACTTCCTAGCTGTCAGATCGCTAGGGATCTAGAACTAAACGTTCCCCGCTCCTTTGGAAAGGAGAAATTAGGAACCTTCGGGCCGTTTGGGCCGCAGATGAGGGAAAAAAACAAGCGTAGGGGTAAAAAAAAAAAAAAAAAGAAGAAGTTGAAATACTCCTAAAAGACGAGAGACCAGGGGCTGGGGACACTGGAGCCCACCGGGGCCCACGCACGGTGGGGCCTGGATGAGACGACGACCCGGCACGCCGGGGCGATAACAGCTCGCTCGCACCCGCGACACCCCCTCGACTGTCGTGCCGCCGCCTGGAAGTGCCTTTGTCCCCGCCAGCCAGCCCCGCCGCTTCTCTCCGCATCTCCGGGGCGCCTGGCCCAACACGGCTGCCCCGGCGGCCGCCTAGAAACCCCCGGCGCTCACCGCCCGCCCCTCAGCTAGCCGGGCTCGGCCGGACATACTAACCGGCTGGTGGACGCCATCTTCACGGCCGCCGCGGTTCCAGCACCAAGCCCCAACAGCCCCAACGAAAACAGGAAGCAATTGTGGCGGCGAGACGCGCCGAGGCCAGCTTTTATAGGCGAGCCGCCCACGCAGGCGCAGCAGGGCGCGGCTACGGGTCGGGAGAAAGGCCAAGAGTGGTGCGCGCCCATACGCCACGTGCTTTGCGTTTTCTCATTTTCTCCCTGCATTCCCACAACGTGTCCAGTCGCCGGGCGAGTCCGCGTCACTACTCGGGAAAAGTCTCCGGGGAGCCGTGAAAACGAGCTACGCCAGGTCTAACTCTCAATCGGACTTCGAACAAAGCCCTGGCTTCGTGGTGGGGACAAAGCCGACGTCCCCGAAGTCTAACCACCCCTCCCTCTCCCACCCACTCACCGCCAGCTCCACTTCTGCGTGGGCGACTAGGGTCTGGTCGCGGTTCTTAATCTGCTCCGAGGGGTGATTCTTTCTGACTGAGGAATTTGGAATAAAAGAGAGAAGTTCCCTTAGGCCCTCCAGAGGTCCTGTCATCAGCGAGCCTGCGGCGTCTTCTCGGGCGCGCCCTTTCACTCCTCGGCGCCAAGGGTAATTACTTAGTATCTGCCTTGCAGACCCTTTTAGAATTGGCAGGGGAGGGGGGCCTGCTTCATCCATAAGGGTGCCTGATCTCAGACCAGGTGAAGTGGGGACCGACGTGAGGCCCAGACTTTACCTGTGCAATGACTATTTGTATACCTAACCCTGAATTGCATATCTTTAAAATAAAAAATAAAATAAGAAAGAACTAGCAGGAGGGGAACTAAAACCACGTGAGCGCACTCTGTGCACGAGAATCGCCGAGATAGGGGCCCTGCCCCGGATCGTGTTTTTTCATGAATTTTGCAAATTTGGCTGATAGCGGAGTGTAGAAAACTTGGCAGAACGTGCAGCTGCCGCAGCATGTCCCTGGACGAGCCAAACTGACGTCAAAACTGTAGTAGTAATAATAATAACGACCGTAATAGCAACACTTCGCTGAAAACAAGCCACCCTTGACAGCCTGGGGACTGGAAGATAAAGGGTACCCCGTGGTTTCTATGGGGATGAGGGTTTGGACTATGGTGACTGCTTTGTTCACTTGGGGAGGGGACTTGAATGCCACGGAGCACACCTTGTTTTCTCGAGAAGGTGGAAAATACTAGCTTCCTTAGAAAAAGCAAGGGCTGCGAGAGGCGGGCATTTGGGAACTGAAATCTAGATGGGAAGGAGAGAGTATGATTTTTCTTTTTTCCCAGTCTTCTACTTTGTAATTTTGTAATTTAAAAACTTGACAGTAGCCGGGCTCGGTGGCTCCCTCGCTTGGGGAGGCTGAGGTGAGTGGATTGCCTGAGCCCGCGGGTTCGAGACCCGCCTGGGCAACTTGGCAAGACCTCATCTCTACAGTAAAATCAAAAAATTAGCAGGGCGTGGTAGCGCGCGCCTATAGTTCCAGCTACTTGGAAGGCTGAGGCGGAAGGATCGCCGGAGCCCAGCAGGTCGAGGCTGCGGTGGCCGGGAGCGGCCACTGCACTCCAGTCTGGGCGACAGAGTGAGACTCTAACTCAAAAACAAACAAACAAACAAAAAGAGAATAAGGACTCGGCACCGAAAGAAATTGAAACCTCAAGTAGGGAGCAGGAAGCTGGTTAAACTACTCCTACCATGCCAGGTGCGGTGGCTCAGGTCCCTAATCGCAGCGCTTTGGGAGCTGAGGTGGGAAGATCGGTTGAGGTCAGGAATTTGCCACCAGCCTAGGCAACGTAGCCCCCTCACTCCTCCCCTCTACAAAAAAAAAAAAAAAAATACATAAATAACTCCTGCTCACCTGGGAGACCCTCTTATCTCTCACAACCTTGTAAGAATTTCTTTTGTGTTAAAATAGAAAGCAGGCCTGGTGTGGTGGCTCAGCCTATAATCCCAGTACTCTGGGAGGCCAAGGCAAGAGGATTGCCTGAGCCCACATGTTCGAGACCAGCCTGGGTAACTTGGTGAGACCTCATCTCTACAGTAAATCAAAAAATTAGCCGGGCATGGTGGCACGTGTCTGTAATTCTAGCTACTTGGAAGGCTGAGGTGGAAGGATCACCTGAGCCCAGCAGGTTGAGGATGCGGTGGCTGTGAGTATGCCACTACACTACAGCCTGGGCGAAGGGGTGAGACTCCAACTCAAAAAAACAAAGCAAAACAAAGAAACAAACTAAAAAAGAAAGCAGCTTAGGTAAGCCATTGCTTTTCTTTTGTTAATACAGCATTGACAGTTTATAAAGCATTTTTATCAACACTTAACATTTATCTCATTTAATTTTTACTTCTCATCCTGAGATTAAAATACAGACACAGCTGGGGTTTTATCACCTGGAAGTCAATGACCTAGAAAGGTGTTTACCAAAATTTCTGGTTTGTATCATCATTTTTATTTAAACTAATAATCATGATATTTAGAATGGTAACAATCACTCATATAGTACTTACTATTTGCCAGGTACTATTTTAAGGCTATGCATATATTAACTCATAATCTTCCCTGTAACTCTATGAGTTGTGTGCCATTATTGTTCCCACTTCATAGATGGAGAATATGAGATACAGAATGGTTAAGTATCTAGCCTGAAGTCACACAGCTAGTAAATGGCAGAACTGGGATTGGAACCCTGGCAAACTGGCTCCAGAATCCAAGCAGTTTGCCTCCTAATTGGAACTCAACATACAGAAATGGATTCAACCAGTAGTTGAGTTGCAGAAATCATGCAGGTTTGATCTTATGGGGCAGCTGTGATCTAAAATATTCTAGCCAGTTGTTGGCACAGGACACTTGCTTGTGTTTGTCCGCTCATGTGCTACCTAAACTGAAATGCGCCTGGCTCACATCCCATTGCTAAATGTACTTGCATATGTGATCCCGAATTCAACTGTTCTGTTTGTTTATAGATTTATTTGAAACTCTGGTTCCCCAATATTGGCAGCTTGTCCTCCATTTGTGAATAAATCCAGCTTTTCACTGGGAGAGGCCAGCAGCTTCTCCAAGTGCTGGAAAGTTGAGTAGAGTCATAAAACATAAATAGTCTACAAATAGAATATATATAAATATATATTTGAGTTGGAGTCTCACTTCATTGCCCAGGCTGGAGTGCAGTGGCACACAGGCTCACGGCCACTCCAGCGTCGACCTGCTGGGCTCAGGTGACCCTTCTGCCTCAGCCTTCCAAGTAGCCAAAACTACAGGCATGCACTATCACACCTGGCTAATTAGAAAATATTAACTGTCAGTTTTATCTTTCTAGGATCAGGGAGGAAGATTGCTAGAAATTAATTCACTTTTTGATGTATTGCTCATGAGCAGTGGTTTTCTCTTAATCTTTTCAGCTACTCTGATAAAACCAAAACAAACAATACTAAAGGGTTCACAATAATAGCTTGTGGCTTTTAAATCAATATTTTCCCTAAAAAGATACCACTTTGCATTAAGTATGTGACTTTAAAAACCTTATCACACTGTGTAGTGTTATTTTATCATATGTTTTGAACTTTCTATTTTTTCCAAAAATAACAAATTTATCATTTTATAATAAAAAATGGGGAAATTGAATGATAGGTGAAACTATAATTTTCTAAAAATGTTTACAAGCACATTTATTTTAGTCTAGATAAGATTTCCCTTTAAAGTCCTATTAATCAAGTGCCCTGATGAGCTACTGAAAATGAGAAGGGGAAACATACTCATATTCATGTGACTTGTTACCTGATACTTTCTTAAATAATGAATTTAGGGCTAGGTTTTTATTGCTTCCATGAAAGTCAAATGCTAAAAGACTTATTATATAAAATAATTACCTATTACTGATCTCATATTATTTGAATCTTAAATTAAAACTCTAAAAGTATTAATTATAAACTATAGCCATGTGATGATAACATAAAACTACTTCTCTCATTACGGTCTTGCATTTCTCACAGCATTATAAATTGATAAAACCCTTTTAGAAAGCACTTTGGCAATACTCCAAAAATGGTTTAGCTGTTAAAGCCTCTTGAACCAGTAATCCCACTTCTGAGAAATGATGTAAGGAAAAATCTAAAATATGGAATACTATGTTCATGAAGATGTCCCTTGCAATGTTATTTATACTGATATAAAATTGGAAGCAAGGTACATGTCAAAAATAGAAAATTTGTATCTCTAGTTACAATATTATAAAACAGGAAGCAATCTTTGAGTTTGATATAGAGAAATGGTATACAGAGGTCCTGATGTCTCAGTGCAATTTAAATGTTAAAACCAATTCATGTACCAAGGACCTTTTCTTTTTTTTTTTTTTTTTTTTGAGTTGGAGTCTCACTCTGCCTAAGTTGGAGTGCAGTGGCACGCTGTTCACGGCCACCGCAGCCTCGACCTGCTGGGCTCAGGTGATCCTTTTACCTCACTCTTCTAAGTAGCGAGAATTACAGGCGTTTGCCACCACACCGGGCTAATCTTTTGATTTATTGTACAGATGAGGGCTTGCCAAGTTGCCCAGGCTGGTTGTGAACCTTTGGACTCAGGCAATCCTCTCGCCTCAGCCTCTCAAAGTGCTGGGATTACAGGCTTGTGCCACAGCACCCGGCACCAAGGACCTTTTCTAAGCAATGCTGTTCTGTTCCTGCAGGTGCTTGAAAGTAAACTACAGTGAACTCACTGAGGGCTGGTGTCCTCATTTTTTCTTTGGACCTTTGTGACCGTAGACACCCAATAAATATTGGGTTTTGGGATTTGCTGGTACATGGAATGAAAGAATGTATTTTAAAACATTATTGTTTGCACTGTTCTTCACAATAATTAAGCCACATTAGTGAGTTTTACCAAAAAGGCTTTCTCATCACAGCTAGCCTCACCTTTTAAAATTTTTTCCTTAGGGCTTTCTTTCTTCTATAACATTCTCTATTATGCCTGCTCATTCTCATTATTATCTGACCTTTCCTACCCGGGATTTTGCTCTTTCACATGAACAAGATGAAAGGATCCTGCCCCACACTTTCACGAAGTGAAGCATTTTGCCATCCACTGTCTTGCCACTGATCTCTTAGCCAGCCACAGTGTGTTGTGTCTGTTCAGTGCTTTGTGTTCAGACATCACAAGAGTCCAAGCTATCATTACTAGTAGTATTATCATCTGTGCATTAACACTGTCCTCACCACTAAACCAAATCTCTATTTATTTATTTTATTTATTTTTTTGAGTTGGAGTCTCACTCTGTTGCCCAGGCCGGAATGCAGTGGCACGCTCACGGCCACCCCAGAGTCGACCTGCTGGACTCCGGCCACCCTTCCGTCTCAGCCATCCAAGTAGCCGGAACTACAGGCACGTGCTACCATGCCCTTTTTGATTTATTGTAGAGATGAGGTTTAGGCCAAGTTGCCCAGGCTGGTCTCTAACCCATGAGCTCGGGCAATCCTCTCACCTGGGCCTCCCAAAGTGCTGGGATTATAGGTGCAAGCCACTGCACCCAGCTGTAATTGTTCTCTTAAAACCACAAAACCCACAGTGGATTAGCCATCTTACACTGACTTAAAGGACTTTCTTCTGTGGCATTTGCATCGAGGTGCAATATCCAAGCTGCATAAAAGCCCATGCCACTTTCTGCATTCATCTGTTCTGATCCCGTATTTGACCACACACGCTGCTTTCACAGCCCTCTCATCAAATGCTCACCCCAAGTGTGTTTATGAATGATCATATTTACTCTTTCAGTACGTGTTACTCTGTTTGTAGTCTTATGTTATTGTCTATTTTGCAAATGAGGGGCTGGTTATAGATTTCTGCTTTCTCTTCTGTAATGTGGAAGCTAAAAGTGATTTCACCCAAACCCAAGGTCAATAGTAGTTTGATGTTACGATAGAGGTCCTGAAGATTCTCCATTAAGCTAAATGGTCACAAATCTCTATGTTTAAAAATGAGACATGTTTGAATCTTTTGAAATTTCATAAAGTTATTTTAGAGTAATGTGATATGAGCTACACTTCAAATTAATGGAAATTTAGTTTTGTCTTGTTTTCAAACAACTAAACTATGCTATGATGGATCATATCTTTGAGTACTTTTATTTGCAACTCAAAAGTATTGCAAATGGATGTATTAATCTGGAAATATGATTTCACTTAATTTATTGTGAAAGAACAAAAGAGGCCAGGTGCAGTGGCTTACCTCTGTAATCCCAGCACTTTGGGAGGTGGAGGCAAGAGGATTGCCTGAGCCCACAGGTTTGAGAACAGCCTGGCAACTTGGTGAGACCTTGTCTCTACGATAAATCAAAAAATTAGTCGAGTGTGTGGTACGTGCCTGTAACTCCAGCTACTTGGAAGGCTGAAGCAGAAGGATCACCTGAGACCAGCAGGTCGAGGCTGCGGTGGCCGTGAGCGTGCCATTGCACTCCAGCCTGGGCTACAGAGTGAGACTCCAACACACACACACACACACACACACACACACACACACACACACAAACACACACAAAAGAAGGAAAGAGATTATGTGACTTCCTGAGATCTTTCAGCAAGCATCGTGGACAGCTACTCCCATTTCTTGAACAAAGGGCTATGTTAAAAAAACAAAAGAAAAAAGCCAAAAAACCAGGGGGCTATGTCAGAAAACAGGGCTGGGACTTCAGCACTGTATCTACATGGACGGTCACCCAATTCCTCCAACTTTGTTAGCTCCTTCTCACCTTAGTGCCCTGGTAAGAAGAAAGTGATGTTCATAGCCCACTACCGTATTGCAATTGTATAAGCAAGCACAGGGCCTGCCAATATTTTTTTTTTTTTTTGAGTTGGAGTCTCACTCTGTCGCCCAGACTGGAGTGCAGTGGCACGCTCCCACCCACCACAGCCTTGACTTGCTGGGCTCTGGCGATCCTTCCGCCTTAGCCTTCCAAGTAGCCACAACTACAGGCGCACACTACCACGGCTGGCTAACTTTTTGACTTATTGTAGAGACAAGGTCTCACCAAGTTG
Organism: Tarsius wallacei; assembly: GCA_963574415.1. NCBI lineage: Eukaryota > Metazoa > Chordata > Mammalia > Primates > Tarsiidae > Tarsius > Tarsius wallacei. The sequence goes on along the minus strand of CAUYQG010147607.1, from coordinate 2,288 downwards.
CCCGGGTGGGTTTCAAACCCACGGGCTCAGACAATCCACTTGCCTCGGCCTCCCAAAGTGCTGGGATTACAGGCTGAGCTACCGAGCCTGGCCGAGTATTTTTTTTTTTTAACACATTTTTGAAAAAGACAAATTTTAAACAAATTTTTTTTTATAAGAGACAGAATCTTGCTTTGTCACCCAGGCTCCAGGCTAGAGTGCAGTGGTATGATATTGGCTCACTGAAGCTTCAAATTCCTGGGCTGGTGAGCCTCCCTCTTTAGCCTCCTGAGTAGCTGGGACTACAGGTGTGTGTTACCACACCCAGCTATTTTGTTTGTTTGTTTTTTGCAGAGACAGGGTCTTGCTTTGTTGTTGCTCAGGGTGGTCTTGAACTCCTAGCCTCAAGTGATCCTCCCACCTTGGCCTCCCAAAGTACTGTGATTACAGGTGTGAGCCACTATGTGCAGCCTTGAATTAGTATTTTTATATGACCTGGTCATTTGCATAATTCAAATTCATGTTAAGTGCATCCATGTTGTACCCATGCATTTTAATCTATTCATGCGTTTTTATTTTATCTGCACAAACAGATCACATTCAACAGTCTATTAGATTTTTTTTCAAGTAACAGAATTGAACTGAGTTTTTTGATTAGGTACCATAGTATACTTTATTATACCCCCATAATGGAGGAATTAGTTGTTTCCAGTTTTTTTTTTTTTTTTTTTTTTTTAGTAGGAGTCTCACTGTGTTTTCCAGGCTGGAGTGCAGTGGCATGCTCACCGTCATCACAGCCTCTACCTGCTGGGCTCAGGTGATCATTCGCCTCAGCCTTCCAAGTAGCTGGAACCACAGTCATGTGCCACCATGCTTGGCTCATTTTTTTTTTTGGTTTATTGTAGAGATGAGGTCTTGTATGTTGCCCGGGCTGGTCTTGAATCCCTGGCTCAGGCAATCCTCTTGCCTCAGTCTCCCAAAATGCTGGGACTACAGGCATGAGCCACCGTGCCTGGCCTGTTTCCAGGTTTTTGGTATTACAAACAATGCTGTTGTGAACATTCTTGTTCATATATGTGGGTGAACATTTGTACGTTCAAAGGGTAAATACCTAGTAATGGAATCAGGACATGTTCCCATTATGTTTTGTTCAATATTGTGAAATTGCCCTCTAGAAATGTTGTACTAATGTATACTCTGACCAGCAGCAGTCCTAGGAAAGTGCTCACTTTCCCATGGTTGGACAGCAGGGGCTGTCAATATCGTTTTAGGCCTAGAACCAGACACTTATTAGAAATATTTACTTACCAGTCAAAAGAGAGAAGGATGTACTATTCCTGATTTTTATTTTTTATTTATTTAATTTTATATTTTGGAACTTTTCACTTATACAAGTAATAATGCAAAAACATTGCTACGGTGCATTTCAGTGCCTCTCCTGTCATTTCACATGTCCTATTTTATTTTTCTCCTTAGCACATAGTAACTATTGTACCTTTTTTTTTTTTTTTTGAGTTGGAGTCTCACTCTGTTGCCCAGGCTGGAGTACAGTGGCACGCTCACAGCCACCCCAGCGTCCACCTGCTGGGCTCAGGCAATCCTCCCGCCTCAGCCTTCTAAGTAGCTGGAACTACAGGCACACGTTACCACACTCGGCTAATTTTTTGATTTATTGTAGAGATGAGGTCTCGCCAAGGTGCCCAGGCTGTTCTCAAACTTGTGGGCTCAGGCAACCCTCTCACTTTGGCTTCTCAAAGTGCTGGGATTACAGGCTTGAGCCTCCGCGTCCGGCCACTATTGCAACTTTAACTTCGATGTTTACTGTCTTGTTTCACCCACTGAAATGTAAGTTCCACAAAGGCTGGAGTGCAGTGGCGAGATGACAGCTCATCGCAACCTCAATCTCCTGGGTTCAAGTGCTCCATGAAGGTCAGGATTTTTGTCTGTTTTGTTTACTAATGTATCCCCAGAACCTAGAACAGTGTCTGGCACATAGGAAGCTGCCAATAATTGTTTGCTGAATAAGCTAATTGTAAAACAGGATAGAAATATATCAGTATATGCATCAGCAAAATTTCTTCCTAAAGCTCTGCAGTCACTCCAACCACGAATTCCACTCCTTTTCCCTAAGTTAACCATTGTTATCAGAGTGTACATCCTTCTAGACCTATTTCTGTAGATTCACATATGAATAATCGTAGAAAAATATATACACAGTAGAAATATAGAAATACAGAATATTATGCATTTATTTTGACATTATTAAGGTCATATACTTAAGATGTTATTTTGTAAGTCTTTCTTCCTCT
>CAUYQG010147602.1:0-11955 GCA_963574415.1 Tarsius wallacei | reverse complement strand
AGGATGTATCAGTGTCAATATCTGCATTTATGCTGTTGTACTATAGTTTGGCAAGATGTTACCTTTTTATTTTCTTACAACTCTATCTCACTGTATTATTTCTTACAACTAAATATGATCTACAATTATCTCAGAATAAAGAGTTTAACAATTTCTGTGGTGGAGTTTTTAAATTAATGACTCCAATGAGATGATAAACAAGCCTTTGGTAAGTCAGTTTCCAATTCTGTACTAGTCAACTGTCAAAATAAGAATCACAAGGTCTTTAAATTTAGAAAGAGACTTTGCTTCTTATAATAAGTTACATGCATTCTATGACCACTTTGGAGTGGAGACAACATTTAAATGTATTAAAGTTAGACATTTTATGTCAAAAAGTGAATCAAGGTCACAAAGGCATTCAAGTACGCAACCTCTATAAACCAGCCAGAACCTGTCCATGGTTGGTGGTCTCTTATCAGAAAAAAAGTTACTGAAATCAGTTTTTGTCCAATCAAAGCTGTAGTTATGGCTTGTGGAACAGTGTTCAGTTAGAGGCCTGGATGAGCGCAATTGTTTCAATATTGCTTGTCTCAAGGCTAGGGCTCCTTTAACTACTAGATAAAATGAAAAACTCTGTGGCAGTTTGAACATAGTTTATTCCTTAAGTGTAGGGTTATGTGACTTAACCCTTGCCTGGCATGGCCTTATTTCTTATTTATAATTTGCTATCTTATTGTCAAAAAGAGTCATTTAGTCAATCCTATGGTCTCTGTTTTAACATTAATGCTGGGTCAGGCATGGTGATTCATGCTTGTAATCTTACAATCTCACTTTGGAAAGCCAAGATGAGAAGGTTGCCTGAGCCTACAAGTTCGAGACCAGCCTGGGCAACTTGGCAAGACCTCATCTCTACAATAAACCAAAAAATGTGCTGGGCCTGGTGGCACACACCTGTAGTCCCAGCTACTTGAAAGACTGAAGCAGAAGGATCTCCTGAGCCCAGAAGGTTGAAGCTGCCATGAGCCATGATCATGTCACTGCACTCCAGCCTGGGCAATAGAGTGAGACTTCAACTGGGGGAGGGGGAAGGTAATGCTGGTCAGTTATGCCTAAACCACAAAAGGGAGGGGATATAATGATGTAATGAGGCACATCTGACCTCCCTTCCCATCATGGCCAGGAACTCCGTTTTTAAGGTTTCCCTGGGGTCCCCTTGGCCGAGAGGGGGGTCTGTTCAGTCAGTCGGGGAACTTAGAATTTTATTTTTAATTCTCACAACAAAATTGAAAAACTATCACATTGTTGATTAGCAGATGACTAAAAGTAGTTCTTGATGATTAAAAAAAATACACTAGGAAGAAAAGTGATCCAAGGTTATACTTAAGTAAATATCAATGTTAAGTGTAATACTAGAAAGAAAGGAGTGGTTTTTGTTTTTTAAATATTTAGATAAAGTAATATCACTCCCATTTGATGATCATAAATACAAGTCTGGCACATAGAAATAACAAACATATTTGTTTCTAAATTTCATAACATAGTCACTGAGAGAAAGAATGAAGAGAAGGCAAAAACAGAAAGGAAGGACTGAAGGAAATGGAGAAGATGATGATGTGAGAGAAACCCGTAGAGAACAAACAGAAAAACAAGTGAGTGAGGCTTAGAAGGGTATCACCGCCCTTTGGAACTCTGATGTATAGACTTGCAATGATAAATTCAGAGAATGCTCAGACCATGGTAAATATTTAACAACCTGCTTACAGAACATCCTGACTTGTCACATTTGCCAGATTCCATGGTGCAAATACTCCACCAAGATGAATTTCAGGCCACCATCATGACATCACTGAACACAGAGTTGAGAAGAGATATACAGTCAACCCGCATGAGTTGGTCTGAATGAACCAGCTCCCACACCCTCAAGATGATTTTCTCCAACCCCATCATTTTAAGGATGATGCACTTAGGTCAAAAAGGAAAGATGCTTTGTCCATGTTTGCAGAACCTGCTAAGTAGTAGAGCTGAAACTAACACCAACAACTTCATATCCTCAGGCTAATGTTTTTGCAACACACTATCCCCATTCATCCTTGTGAATAACTTTGATTTGAAAATACACTGCACATTGCCAGACTCCTTTGCAGCTAGAGGGTGGTCATGCAGACCTTGTGTGAGGCAATAAATTGGGAACAGAATTTTTTTTTCAATAAAATGGTACAGAATCAGCTAGCACACAGCTTTGGCTTTTCCCCACCTATTTGACATCTTAGAACCAAGAAGATTTTTTAAATCTCATAACAAAGATGGCAGACCAAGCAATTAAATTGTGTTTGGATTCCTGGAAACTTCTTCAAGCATCTGCACCAGTCCTGAACTTCTTGTTCTGTATAAGAAATGAACCCCAGCTTGGGGTAACCACTGTAGTTACGTTTCTGTTACATGCAATCAACTGCAATCCCAGCTGCTATACAACGCCTCTGTGGTTAGATGGACAACAAATTAGAAACATCTTCAGAGTTTTATGGCTAAAATAAATATTTGTGTCCTCATGGAATTCTATAGTTTTGTATATGTGTAAGGAAGTGATTTACATTTTGGTGACGCACTTTAGAAGTTTAGAAGCATCAGTTCCTTTGACAGCAGCTGCCTAATTGCCTTATATTCAATCTTTGAGAGATTGGACCTACTATATTTAGTTGGAATCAGCATATTCCACGTCTTTTGCAAAAATAATTTTTTAAAAAATCAGATTTCAGTTTGGAGGAGCTACTTAATTATGTTATATCTCAGGAATTCAAAAATTATCCAAGTTGATTCTACTACAAATACAACCAGAAATTGGTGCCTGTTTTGAGCAAAATTGACCAGATATTTTGGTGTGTTTTAAACAAGGTGAATTTTAGGTTACTGCCTTAAAGCCCCTAGGATCTGGGGTCTGAGGTTTGAAATATTGCAAATTCTACCATGTGGCTTGAATGAGAAAAGATACCTTCAAGTATCCATTTCTGAAGCCCCCACAATTTTTTTTTCTTTAAAGAAATAAACTTTATTAAAATGGCAGCCTAAAACAACAAGCATATTTTGTAACAAAGCAAAAAATAAAGATACATATTTAAAACAAGAATTTAAAGTTAGGCATTTGATTCTGTTTCTGGATTCCTTCTATTATTTCTTTCATCAGTGTTACCTTGTCCTAATTTGGGGTTCCTAAAAGTAGGGGTGCCTTCTTTTCTCTTTTGAATGTGGTATACCAAACACTGTTCACATTGTCAAAAATTCTGCCTGAAACAACTGCCAAAGCAAAGTCTTCAATATGCCGCTTTAAGAAATAGAAAATAGTACATTTCAAAGGGTATGATCTTTCTGAAGCACAACTTGACAACAAATATCAAAAATTGTGTCTACCTGCTGCCCTCAGCAATTCTGTTTCTAGAAACTTATCTTGGATGAGTGGGAAAACCTAACAGCATATTTCACAGGAAGAAAAAATTAGGAAACAACCTAAATGCTCAATAATAGGTGATTAATTAAATTATAGCACTTCTATATAAAAGAAGCCTTAAAAATGGAGTTATGGAATATCACTTAATAACATGGAAAAATATTCATACTGAGTGAAAAAGCAAAATCATATAATATGAACCCATTGGATAAATGTGTGTATGGAAGGAAATACACAAAAATGGTTTTTTATAGGTCACTGTTATTTTCTTTGTATTTATGTTTTAAATATATATATGACTTTTAAGATAGGGAGTTATTTTTTTAAATTGCTGCTGCTGCCACCACTGTCGCCTCTTAATACTAAGTAAATTATTCTTAATGGCCTTTCATCTCTCATCAGAGAGACTGGCAGGGAGAAAGCTCATCAAATGTGAGGATGGCAAGTTGCTGAGAGGGATAGCAGACATATCGGATGGCAGGGAATGATGACCAGAATAGACCAAATCAAATTTTTAGTAAAATATTTAAGGTTCTGTAACATGGTTTTGGATATGAAGGAGTGTGTACCTTTCGTTGTTAAGGCTAAGGAAACAATGATTAGGCCCAGAGCAGATGCCAAGGACTCCAGCCAACTTCCTATTTCTCTTTAAATCTATCCCTGCATTTTTTCTTCCCAGCATTCCACATCTGGGTCTTTCTTTGCTCAAGTAGAATGAAAAAAACAAGTAAGGTCTAGAATCTTGCACCTCAAAAGCGTGGTTTTGTGAGCTAGCAGCATGGGTACCACCAGGGAGCTTGTTAAAAAAGCGGAAACTCCAGTGCTGCCCCAGCCCTACTGGATCAGAATTTGCATTGTAACAAGCTCCCAGATGATTCGTGTGCACATTAAAGTTTGAGAAGTTCTGACTGCATGTTCTCACTCATATGTGGAAACTGAAAAAAGTTAATCTCATAGAAGTCAGAAGTAGAACAGAGGACACTAGAGTTGAGAAGGGTAGAGAAAAGGAAGGGATGGGTGAGACTTGTTAAAGGATACAAAATTACAGCTCAGTAGCAGCGATAAGTTCCAGTGTTCTATAGCACTGTAGGATGACTATAGTTAACGATAGTATTTAATTTTAAATAGCTAGAAGGAGGACATCGAATGTTCCCACCACAAGGAAGTGATAAATGTTTGAGATGGAAATTCTAATTACCCTGATCTGAACACTACATAAATTATATGTATCAAAACATCACTATGTACACGATGAGTATGTACAATTATTGTTTTTCAATTAAAATGAAAAAAAGCAAAGATAATACAGATTTTAAAAAGTTCAAGAAGTTCTGGTGTAAGAGACTGCTGGGCAATCTTCTGAGCCAGGCACTTTCTTCTCTTGGGCCTCTCTAAATCCTACAATGCTAAATACTTCCCTGCCATGAGAAGCTATGGCCTGTCCTTTGGGGTGGGGCCCAGGGTCCCAGAGTCAGCAGATCTAGGTAACTACCGTCTTTCATCTGATCTCTCTCCTTCATTGAGCCCAGGGAATGTAAGGGTAAAAGATTTCCTTCCATGGGACTGACCTAGCCCAGGATTCTGTTTCTGATGGGGTAATTAAGGCAGGGAACCTGACAACCTGGGACAGTTCTCCTTCATAGCTACCTTATAGGCAGGAGAAATTGTCCCTATTCTTGCTTTGTCATTCATAATTTGAACAAACCCTTCCAGCCCCATGATGCTGGCTCTCGTCCTAGCCTTGCCTTTTCTAACTCTTATGTAAAGAAAGTGAATGAGAATAAATGTTTCATGGCTACCCGCTATGTGTCAAGTAGCAGGTGCTTTACTTACATGATCTCATTTAACTCTTGCCTCACACTGTGTAAGTAAATCTTATCACATTTTTCTTACAGGCTTGAGAAAGAAAAAAGACCCTAAAAAAATAAGTGCTTTAAGCTGGATGTGGTAGCTCGTGCCATGCCTGTAACCCTAGCAAGGTAGAAGGCTGGCGTGGGATGATCGCTTGAGTCCAGGACCTTGAGGCTGCAGTAAGCTATGATCACGCCACTGTACTCCAGCCTGGGTGGAAGAGCAAGACCCTGTCTCTAAAAAGGAAAAAAAAGGCACTTTACCAAAATTTTACCTAAGTGAGAAGACTGTGATTTTATCCTGATTTGGTCTTGAGATCTCTCTCTGGAAAGTGGCTATAAATTCTACCCATGCCCTGACGAGGCTCCAGGGGTGGTGATCCTGTGTGTTTACAGTGTTCTTTTCACTGGATACTTCTCTATCCCAGTGACAACCAATGACTAACTGTCCGACATGTGACCAGGTGTCCCTTTCACAGGAAACTTGTTTATACTGGCAGACACCTTGTGGCTCTTGCCTATCCTGTGTCCAGTTTATTTCTACCAAGATAGCCACTCTCCAGTAGAGTCCTGACCTAGAAAGAAGTTAGGTTCAGGTGTGTTGGTCAGGTGAAACACAGAGGTGGCAGCACAGCGAAACACACGAAATAACGGAAGCAGTTTCGTTACTTACAGAGAGAAGAGGGCAGCACTCCTCACAGGGCCCAATGGAAGGGGAGAGCTGTCCAGGGCATACAGGCTCAATCAGCAGATGAGGAGGAGGAGAGAGGGAAAAAGGGAGGGAGGGAGGAGAGGGAGATGTAGAGGAAGAGGCAGAAGGAGAGGGAGGGAGGGGAGAAGAAGGAGAAGTGAGGAGGGAGGGAGGAGGGGGAAAAGGGAGAGATGAAGAGGGAGGGAAAGGAAGGGAGGTTGGGAGGGAGAGAGGGGAGAGGGGAGAGGGCGGAAAGGAAAGGAAGGGGAGAGAGAAAGGAGAGAGAAAGGGGGAGGGGGAGAGGAAGGGGGATGGGGAGGGGGGAAACACTTATTTATATAACTCTGGTGTTGACCATTAGGTGTTATTATGGTTAGCAGCTATATGATATGTTGTGTGTTGAGTCAGTGAAATGAGGAAAAATTGGGCTATATTACAAACAACTACAGGAGAATGGGAAGTTTTAATTAGGCCAAAGGTGATGGGGATGCAACTGGGTTTCAAATAACTTAGGTCAGGCCTAAAAATGGATGCCAAGACAGCAACTATATTAAACACATTTGTGACAGAAGATAATTATTTTGAGGGGGTAGACCCTGAAAAATTCTTCTTCTTTGAGTAGAAATAACTAGCTCAGCTTTTCCTCTAGTCTTATTTTTAACTTCTCACCTGATTATGACTACTGGTTTTCATTAGTAAACTTGTCCATCCTCACAACGTTTGGGTTAAACTAAGTACTTTCTGTGTTCTGTTTCATTCAGATTTCATAGGAACCCTTTGATATTGCTCTTATCACTCGATTTTACAGATGAGGATACAGATCTGTTAGAGAAAGGAAAGAAATGGTTGAAGATCTCAACCACTGAAAACCCACTAAGACAAGAATCATGAAAAAGATAGATAATAATAAATTGGTGAGAGTATGGAGAAATTAGAACCCTCACACACAGTTGGGGTGAATGTAAAATGGTACAACCACTTTGGAAAACAGTTTGGTAGTTCTTAATATAGTTAAATATAGAGTTAACATGTGATCCAGCAATTCTAGTCTTAGATATATACCCCCCAAATGAAAACATGGCCACACAAAAACTTGTAACAAATGTTTATAGCAGGATTATTCATAATAGCTAAAAATGGAAACAACCCAAATATTCATCAACTGATGACTAGATAAACAAACTTGGGTATATCACCACAACAGAATGTTATCCAGCAATCAAAAGGAATAGAATACTGAGTACATACTACAACATAAATGAACCTTGAAAGCATTATGCTAAGTGAAAGAGACCAGTCACAAATGACCACATGTTGTATAATTCCTTCTATAGGAAATGTCCAGAACAGCAAATCTTAGAGACAGAAAATGGGTTAGTAGTTGCCTAGGGTTTGGGAAGTGATGGGGAGATTGGAGGAGAGTGAAAGCTAAGGGGTGGTGGCTTCTTTGGGGGTTAATAAAATGTTCTACAATTGATTATGGTGATGGTTACACAACTCTGGGGATATATTAAAAGCCATTGGATTGTATACTTTAAATGGGTGAATTATATGGTATGTGAGTATCTCAGCAATGTAGAAATGTAAAACCAAACAAAATAGAAAACTATGTGGTAGAGTCAACAACCTACACCAGGAAACCCCTAAGTGCTGTGTTTCTTCTGTCATTATCTATCAAGCCATTAAATCAGTGGTTTCCAGCCCAGACTCTGCACTGACATCCTGATGCCCAGCACCCTCGATGAGTTTCATCAGAAGCTGTGATGGACCCGGGCATCAGCATACATTAAAGCTCCCAGCTGACTCCCAATGTGAAGCCATGTTTTTGATGGAGAAACTTTTCTCACCCTTGGCTCTGTGGGCTTAAGTAGCACGAGTCTCTGTTCGGAGGCTGTGATCTACATGGAATCTAAAAGATCTGGCATAAAATTTTGATCAAAGCAATTACCTATATGCTTTTCCAGTGGAGGCTGTCTGAGGCGTAGCAGTCAGAGAAATTGAACTGTCAGAAACTAATATAAGAATAATAAGAGAATATTTCTTCTTCATTGGACACCCAAGATGAATAGCAGGTGAAATAAAATTTGAAATTAAATTGAATATGTATACGACTACTTTTTTGTTAAAGGACTATAACATGAATAATGAACATATTAAAAAGAGAAGACCAGACCCTCAATTTCTTTCAATAATGTTAGTGTTGTATACCCTAGCTTGAATAAAACACATTTCATAAAACACCTACACAGTTCTGCAATGCATTATGGATAGCCTCTCTGGAGAAATCTTACATGCCTTTCAATTTTGACATAGTGATATGGTAATAATAGAAGTCTTTGGCATATAATTCTGTAGGCATTTTTTTTCACAATCCCTTAGTTTTGCTGATTGAAAGCCAGGGCTTACCTCACCTGGGTTCTGACCACAGTAATTTGGAAGAAGTGAATGAGGCAGAAAGGGCCATTTTTGTTCCCCATATTTGTGGGGCTGTGGAGTTGAACACTAAATGCAAATATATTTGAAATTGTATTAGTTGAGATAGATTTTCAGCTGCTCTCACAAACACTCAAAATGAAAGTGGCTTAATAAATAAGAAGATTCCTGACTGGTACCCCACATCTTTAAATACATACATAAGAAGATTATTTCTCTCTCATAAGAAAAGTCTGAGCTGGTATGGCTGCTCTCTTCCGTGCTAGCACTCAGGGACCTGGCTGCTTCTGCACTTGTTGCACCTCTTCTCCTAGAGTATTGTCTCTCTCCCTATGGCCCACCACTTCCACCATCACCACGCTGACTGTGGGAAGAGAGAAAGGAAAGAGCCAAGCCTGCCTCTCCTGTCTAAGGACAAAGACTGGAAGCTGCGCATACCCCTTCTGCTTACATGCTATTGGCCAGAACTTAACCATCTTAACCGTATGAACTCATTTAGCTACAAGAGACACTAGGAATTATAATATTTTAGGTGACCAAACACCCAACTAAGAGTGAAAAGTTTCTATTAGAATAAAAAAGGAGAAAATGGGTATTGGGACATAATAAGTAGTTTCTACTTAAGGAAGACCCAAGGACTTGAAATCATGGGTACATAAAGGTCAAAGGAGTTTCTTCCTTGGATTTATCTAGTACCATCTCTCCATCATCTAATGAAGAAACAGATCCATCTAGCACCTTGTCTCCTCCAATCCTGATATTTTTTAGGGTCCTGCTGACATTTGGGTTAAACAAAAATTTATCAAGGGCCCACTCTAAATTGAGTGCATAGGGACCTTCAGGTGCTCATGACACTATGAGATAGGTATTGTTTCTATTTGCCAAGGAAGGGGAAGTGACTCAGTGAGGCTAAATTGTGCTCCCTAGCTGGGCTTGGTGGCTCAGCCTGTAATCCCGCGCTTTGGGAGGCCGAGGTGAGTGAACTGCCTGAGCCCGCGGGTTCCAGACCTGCATGGGCAACTTGGTGAGACCTCATCTTTATAATAAATCAAAAAATTAGCTGGGCGTGGTAGCGCGCGCCTGTAGCTCCAGCTACTTGGAAGGCTGAGGCGGAAGGATCGCCGGAGCCCAGCAGGTCGAGGCTGCTGTGGCTGGAAGCAGCCACTGCACTCCAGTCTGGGCGACAGAGTGAGACTCTAACTCAAAAAAACAAAAAACAAAAAACAAAAAAACTCCCTAAGCCACACAGCTGACTGAGGTTTTACGAATTAGTGAGACTATCTTAGGGAGTTCCTAATACACAATAACAATTATAGGACGACACCTTGGATGACCCCAAGGTGTGGATGATTGAGTTGATGGCTCCATTTATGAAGAAAGATTTAACTAGCTTCTCTTCCACTGCAAAAATAATAGCTCTAAACACAATAGCTGGAAGAGGGCCACAGAGAACTTCCCAGATAATAATGAATTAGGCCTTTAAGGAGACCAGACCAGGGACATGGGGTGGGGGAGCAGTGGAGTTCGGGGAGAAGGAACAGCAGGTATTAAGGGCAGGGGTAGTAAGGCATTTCAGCAGGGCGAGGACTTCCATAGGGTGGAAATTTAGGGTGGGTCATAGAGTAATGGGGATGAAGTAGAAGTAGAAGGCCGGAGCCAATTAAGAAGGGCATCTGAATGGCTTTTTTAGGCAAAGGGGAGTCCTGACGGGTTTTAAGCAGGAGAGTGATATGGTCAGAATTGCCTTTTAGAAATCTGCCAGGTAAAGTGGGGACCAAAGGGAGTCCCAAACTTTACCTGTATGATGACCACTTGTATACCTAATCATGAACTGTAGCCCGTATCTTTAAAATAAAATAAACTGAAGGTCAGAAAAAAAAAAGAAAGAAAGAAAGAAAGAAAGAAAGAGAAAGAAATCTGCCTGGAGACAAGGAGATTGGCTGGGATTGGAGAGTAGATCTAACAAGAGGCAAACACCTTAACGATGCAAATGGCTTCTTTTTCTTTTTTCTTTTTTTGGAGGAGAAGCAGCAGCAGCTGGCCCAGGCATTGACTTTGGGACCCGAAAGAACGATTCCTGCAGGTCACCAGGACCAGTGTAGACAGCAGCTTTTCCATATAACTGTCATCGTCCTTAGGATACTATCCTGTCCTTTCTCTTACTAAAAAGACACTAAGTGAAAAAAAAAGTAGACTTTGTTTTGTTATTCATTTCTTTATTTTGAGTTGGGGTCTCCCTCTGTTGCTTGAGTTGGAGTGCTGTGGCATAATCACTACTCACCACAGTCTCAACCTCCTGGAGTCAGGTTGTCCTTCTGCCTTAGCCTCCTGAGTAGTTGGGACTACAGGCGTGTGCCACTTGGCTTTTTTTGTTTTGCTTTTGTTTTTTGTAGTGATGAGGTCTCACTATATTGCCCAGACTGGTCTCGAATTCCTGGGCTCAAGAGATCCTTCTGGCAAATGGCATCTTGAGGAAAGAGTCAATAGATGCCAAAGAGGCAAAACTACCATTCTGATGTTCTGATCAGATGTGGGGGTGATGGAGAGAGACAATTATAGGACACCTTGGATGACCTTGGATTTGTGGTGTGGATGGTTGAGTTGCGATGGTTCCATTTATGAAGAAAGATTTAACTAGTTTCTCTTCCACTGCAAAAATAATAGCTCTAAACACCTTCATGGTAGGAGACTACACAATTGAGAAATTTATGGGGAAAATAGAATCGGGAGACCAGAGTAGTTAAAAACTTATGAAAGTCCTTATAAGTATATTTTACACTCATAAAAATAAGACAATAATAACATCCTGAATAAAGATAATGTCAATGACTTTTTTTGCATCTTAAATTGGCAAAACTTCAATAAGAGGTACTGTATCAATAATTTCCACTTACTATGGCTCTCTGGAAGCTTTTGGTATTGACCTTCCACATAGTTTCAGTGGAATATGTGAAGATAATAAGCATACCAAGAGACATTTTCTTTCAGTCCCTGATCCTCCATCCAATTGCTTGATGTCTTTCTGATTTTATGATTTGGACTACCTAAGTCACCCTATCTAAGTCATGATTCAAAAGTAACAACCAATTCATACATAAATGTGATCCAAAATTTTCACAGTTGCAGATGAGAAATAGAGAAAAAAGTCCATCTATGTACACCAGAATTTTAAGTGGAGATTGCTACAGAGAGGGACTACCACTGGTTAGGAGGACCCCAGGCTGTAAAAGTGGGAGTCACCCTTTTATTCCCCTCTGGTTTATCATGGTTCAGGCAATGGCGCCTGTTCATGTAACTCTGGCTGCAAGCTCAGTTCTTCAACCTGGTCCCACTGGAATGGACAGGACAGGAGAGAAGCAGGTTGAGCTTCCTTCTTAGGGTCTCATCTCCAAATTCTATCCTGGCTGAGTGGGCCTTGGCTGTGGGGGGCCAGCCCCCACGTGGAGATTCAGGGTGTCCCTGGAAAGGTGTGGTGGCGTCGGCGATTATTCCTGGGGAATAAAAGGATTAGACTCCTGTCTAGTGCAGGAGCCGATTCTGCAGGAGAGATAGACATA
>CAUYQG010147597.1:0-21828 GCA_963574415.1 Tarsius wallacei | reverse complement strand
AGGATGGCAATTAGCAGTTTCTGCTACACCAGGTTAAAGCTATTCTATTTCCAGCACTTAGCAGTGTGCCTCAATAAATAGATAAATAGGGTTTCCTTTACCCTGCACGTTCTCCAGCATCTGTTGTTTTTTGAGTTCTTGTTGATGGCCATCCTGACTGGAGTTAGGTGGTATCTCAATGTGGTTTCAATTTGCATTTATTTGATGATTAGTGAGGCTGAGTATTTTTTCATGTATCTGTATCTGTTGGCTGCTCATATGTATTCTTTTGAGAAATGTCCGCCGGGCTTGGTGGCTCAGCCTGTAATCCCAGCACTTTGGGAGGCTGAGGCGAGTGGATTGCCTGAGCCCGCGGGTTCGAGACCAGTCGGGGCAACTTGGCGAGACCACATCTTTACAATAAAATCAAATGAAAAAATTAGCTGGGTGTGGTAGCGTGCGCCTGTATTTCCGGCTACCTGGAAGGCTGAGGTGGAAGGATCGTTGGAGCCCAGCAGGTAGATGCTGGGGTGGCCGTGAGCATGCCACTGCACTCCAGCCTGGGCATCAGAGTGGGACTCCAACTCAAAAAAAAAAAAAAAAGAGAGAGAGAGAGAGAGAGAGAGAGAAGTGTCTATTCATATTTTTTGCCCACCTTTTAATAGGGCTGTTTTTTTTTCCTTTTGGCATGTTAAATTCCTTGTAGATCCTGGATGCTAGGCCTTTGTCAGATACACAGTTGGCAAATATTTTTTCCCACTCAGTGGGCTGTCTCCATGCTCTCTTGATGGCTTCTTTTGCTTTGCAGAAGCTTGTCAGTTTCATGAGGTCCCACTTCTCTATCTTCTCTCTTATGGCATGGGCTTTTGGGTTTTGATCAGGAATTGGTTTGCATTTTCTGGGATTCTCATACTTTGATATCTTACATTAAGGTCTTGATCCATTTAGAGTTGATTTTGTGTAGAGTGATAGGTAGGAGTCCTGTTTCAATCTTCTGCATGTGGTCAGTCAGTTTTTCCAGCACCATTTGCTGAATATGTTCTCCCCTCCCCAGGCTTTGTCAAAGATGATTTGGTTGAGAAATTGAGGATTTGCTTATGGAATCTCTATCCTGTTTCATTTGCCTGTATGCCTGTTCTTGTACCAATACTATCTGCTTTGATTATTGTAGCCTTATAGTAAAGTTTAAAGTCTGGAAGTGTGATACCTCCTACTTCGTTTCTTTTGCTAAGGATTGTTTTGGCTATTCATGGTCATTTATGTTTCCATATGAGTTTCTGTATTGCCGTTTCCAGATCATAAACTAGTACAACCTCTGTGAAAAGCTGTGGCGATTCCTAAAAAATCTAAAAATCAACCTTCCATATGCCCCAGCAATCCCCCTTCTAGGAATATACCCAGAGGAACTCAAATCATTCTATAAAATAGATACCTGCACATGCATGTTTATTGCAGCATCATTTGTAGTAGTTAAAACATGGAACCAACTGTGCTGCCCACTGGAAAAAAATGTGGTACATATACACAATAGAATATTACACAGTCATAAAGAAGGGCAAAATTATAGATTTCTCAGCAACTTGGATGAATATAGAGTCTGTAATACTCAGTGATCTATCACAGAAACAAAGACTGAGTACTACATGTTCTCACTCATAAGTAGACCCTGAAAATTTATTATAATACTATAAAAAAGGGGTTGGCAGTAGCAGGAAACTGCCAGGTAAGGGAGGGTAGGGCACGTAACATCAACAAGAGTACCTGATCTCAAACCAGGTGAAGTGGGTAACAAAGGGGGGCCCAAACTTTACCTGTACTATGACCACTTATGTACTTAATCCTGAACTGTTTCTCACATATTTAAAATAAAAAAAAAATAAATATAAAAGCAGTCATACAGTCCAATTCATGATAGAAAGAGCAGCATCGTGGTGTATATAACACAAAAATAACAATGAGAAAAGGTTTTGGTTACCGTAATGTGTTTCCCTTTGCAGTCTCTGCTCTTCCTTTTGTTCACCTTCAGATTAAGCTTAGCTTTTGGTAGCTTTAGCCCATAATTCCAAATAACCAACCTTGAAAGATTTGTTGAGTAATAAAGATGTTCATGAAGTCTGTGAGGGGACAAAGATGATGACCAATTTGCACACCATGCAGGCCATGGCCCTGTACGCGTTAGACTACAAGGCCTTCCTGCATGCGTTTTCTCCCTCTGGTAGCCACATCTCCTCCCTCAATTCTCTCTCTCTCTCTCTCTCTCTCTCTCTCTCTCTCTCTCTCTCTCTCTTGCTCTCTCTCTCTCAACCCCTTCTCTAGAAGCTTCTCCTGTTTTCTGGTCAGGCCAAACTCTCACTCAGATTCCCAAAGCTTTCATATTTCATCTGCCACAGTGCCAACAGCAAGCCCAGGAATCTGCCAAATGAACACCCACATAGTGTCCCTTAATTAATCTCATACATATGGAACAACTGTTAAATGTTTGCTATTCGACATCGCAAGGTCTGAATTCTCAGCAGAGTACAAATGCCTATAAAACACTGTTGTTGGGCTCTAGGAGTTTGAATGTCGTTGTAACATAGAACGTGAACACCATGAGGCAAAGACTTGTTCTGCTTGATAAGCAGTGCCTGCTACGAACATCAGTGGGAAACATCATAAGCAAGTCTCACCTTCATTTCTGACGGGGCCCAACATACCTTGTCTGCCGCAAAGTATTCTCTCCTTGGTGACTTCTTTGAACAAACGTTATTCTGTAGTCTTTTGTGCTCACATTTTTCCAGCTGTTTTTGTAATGAACATTGGAAAGATAAATTTGCCTAATTTTTTTCAACAGCAGCAGAAAGTATGCTCTCCACAGAGCTAATGGAAATAGTTACTATTTACAGCACCTTTCTGTGTGCCAAGCATGGTGCTGGCCCCTTACAGTCATTATTTTGTTTTGTTCTCTGACAGTCCTTTGAGCTATGAATCTTAGGCAGAGCAAAACTAAAATGTTTGGGGAAGAAGAGAGCCTAGAATAGTCTGATTTAAGTTGTGTAATATTTTTACTATTACAGAAAAAATAAAATCCTAGATTATGTTTCACACTTTGTATAAATGATTTTTCTACTTCTAATAGTTTTATTATGCTTTTGATGGTTAAGAGATTTCCTGTGCAGCAATCCCTGGGTTGCCCTAGAGAGTAAAGTGTCTGTCTCTATTATCTGTAACTGGACCACCTATATAATATCTGTGGCGGTGAAGGTAATTAACACGGTATTGATGAAGAAGCCAAAGCTTACAAGCATTAAATAACTAGCCCAAGATTACATAACTAGCAGCAGGACACAAACTTAAAGTCAGATCTAATCAACCACAAAGCTGATTCTATGAATCCTGTTGTTCAGTCTTTTGGGTTCTTAGTATTAGGAGTCGTTTTCCCAACAAATGAAAACTGAAACTCTTTTGGGTCAAACCTGGAATAACCAGTTTTATCATTTAAAAGAGTATGTTGATGTATGTTTAACAACAGGCTATCCACAAATCAAAAAGAAAAACCAGCCCTAATTTTAGGGTGTTTGCCAGTTTCTACGGTGTAAATACTCCCTTCATGGTAGATTACAAGCTACTAATGTGGTGGCATTATGGAGGATTTGAGAAGAAAAGGGCACAAAGGCTCTCGTTAGCCAGCGTGAGCCAGCACATCACTGACTCTGTGATAATTAGTAGCAGTGTCTGTGCTCTGTGCTTATCACTAATGACATAGTTAATTAGTCTGAGACTTTAATAAGAAAGTGTGGGAAGAATTCGACTTTTCAACCAGATCAAGCAGAGTAGAATCCTGGCCACACTACTACATAGTTCCATATTCATATGATTGTGGGCAACTCTTCTTTTCTGAACCTCAGTTGTCTTATCTCTGTCGTGTATGTGTGTGTGTGTGTGTGTGTGTGTGTGTGTGTGTGTGTGTGTGTTTTGAGTTGGAGTCTCACCCTGTCACCCAGGCTGGAGTGCAGTGGCACACTCATGACCACCCCAGCCTCGACCTGCTGGGTTCAGGTGATCCTTTCGCCTCTGCCTTCCAAGTAGCTGGAACCGTAGGCATGCACCGCTGTGCCTGGCTAATTTTTTGATTTATTGTAGAGATGTGGTCTCACCAAGTTGCCTGGACTGGTCTCAAACCCGTGAGTTCAAGCAATCCTCTTACCTAGGCCTCCCAAAGTGCTGCCTTATCTCTTAAATGGAGTTAACCACCTACCTCTTGAGATCTGCTGAGTATTTAATGGAATAATATGTGGAGATTGTCACCGCCAGAGGAATTTTAAGTATGTCTGTTCCCTACCTACTAATATTTATTTATTTTTCACTCACTTCTTTGATATGTATTTATTGACTTAAAAACTACATGTAGTATTTTTTTTACTGGCTTTGTGTAATATGCCTTTTTTGCTTTCTTAATCATAAAAAGTCATTTTAGTTTATCTTTTGTTTTTCTGCTTTTCATAGAGATATTAAAATAAAAAGTGTTTTGCTTTACTCCAACTCTAACACTAAAGGCAATATATCAACAAACAAAAACGAACACAAACTAAATAGTGACTACTACCTTGGAGTCTTGGAGTCGGAATTGAAGAGACATTAGGGAGTGGTGGAGTCCATTTCATTTAAATGTAACAGCAACCATTCGGTCCTGTCAGTTACTACGAGGCAACACACAGGCTCAGCATTGTCAGAACTTTCCTTTTTTTTTTTCTAAAAAGAATCAGGAATCTGAATCTTTTTGTGAAACCTTTTAATTTTTACATACCTCCTTTTTAAATACCATAAAACCAGTGCTGCCGGTTATAGTTAGCCTATTAGTTTGCAGCTTCTGGGGAATTAAGGGATAAGGAGGGCTTGGATAGCAGAAAAGGTAAAGGGCCGGGTTTGAGCAAGTGTAGAGGCAGAAATGATGATGGGGGATGCCTTAGCCAGGGTTTGCCCCTGTTGGAGAGAAACATTCTTGCACTAGACAAGATTGGATTGATATAATTGGGAGAAATTGAAAGTGGTCTAGAATTCCAAGAAATATGATTTTTTTCCATAGAAAATAGAGACATTTTATTATGGAAAGCGATACAATTAATATGGTCGTTGCCGAAGATGAATTCAAGAATGGGAAGCAGAACACAGTGTGTTAAGAGCTTCGTCCTTTGTGCCAGGCTGCCTAAGTTTGCCTCTGGCTTGCCATTTTATAATTTTGTTACTATGGTGAAGTCATTTTATGTCTCTGGGTCTCATGATAACAAGATTGTTGTTAGGATTAAGTGAACTGCTGATTATGAAGTGCCTAAGTACTGCCTAGCACATAGGAAGCGTTCAAAAGAATGCCAGCTATTTTTATTAGTGTTCAAATAAAGAAATCGCATGGCAGAAACCTTGGTTAAAAGGTCAGTACAAAATGCAGGTGGAAATTGTTCAAGGAAAAATTCAAAGGCATTTAGTAGCCTTAAAAAGAGAAGAAGAAAAAGAAAGCATAAAAGTAAAAACTGGGATCTTTTTTCTTTTTTAACTTGGCAAATAAGAAAAATGCCCTACCTTGGCTGGGCACAGTGACTCATGCCTGTAATCCCAGCACTTTGGGAGGCCAAGGCAGGCAGATTGCTTGAGCCCAGGAGTTCGAGTCCAGCCTGGACAACATAGTGAAATCTTGTCTCTACAAAAAAAAAATAGACAAGCATGGTGGAGTGGACATGTAGTTCCAGCTGAGCATCATGATCATGCCACTACACTCCAGCCTGGCGATAAAGTGAGACTCTAACTTTTTTTTTTTTTTTTGAGATGGAGTCTCACTCTGTCGCCCAGGCTGGAGTGCAGTGGCACACTCAATGGCCACCCCAGCGTTGACTTACTGGGTTCCGGCGATCCTTCCGCGTCAGCTTTCCAAGTAGCTGTAACTACACATATACGCTATCACACCTGACTAGAGACTCCAACTTAAAAAAAAAAGAAGAAAAGAAAAATGTTTCACCTTAAAAAAATAAAGAATTATAAATGGGGAATCTTGCGATCAGGGGAAGACGAATTCAGCTTTAGATACAAGTAGAATTCAAAAATAAAAAATAAAATGTCCTGTCAGCATTTGAAGATGTAGGGCAAGAGAGAGATTGCCAATTTAAATATGACACACTTACTAAACAGCAAATGTGCAGCATCTTATGTTCAGTGTTTTGCAGAAAAAAAGATACGTAACACACACTCCAACCCTCCAATAAACAATATTCTGTTTATTTAACACAGAAAATAAGACAAGGACACAAATGACCATTCCATTAGGTACGATTTAATAAAATGGTAGCAACAAGTGCTTTGGATGCTCACAGGAGAGATAGACTATGTTGGTGATGAAGGAGGTGGCCTCCTAAAAGAGACTTTCTACAGGATCCGCAATGAGTGGTGCAGAACTTACGGGCGGAGCAAGCTTGCGAAAATACACACCGGGGAAAATATGGGGCACATTTAAGATAAAGGATCAGGTTAGCTTGCCTGGAACATGGAGGTTCTTTGGGTGTAAACATTGTTGAAATGAGAAAGATTGATTTAGGCATGTTAGAGTCTTAAATGTCAAAATGAGAACTTTTCATTTAGCCCATAAGATGAAAAGTTGCACTGAGCATTCTGGAAGTGTGCTAATACAAGCGATCTCTGCTTTTGAAAGATTCCTATGGCCGTATAGGACCAAGTAGATGGAAAAAGCAAATAACACTGGAAAAAAGTTTGGATGGAAAGAAACTACATGAAAAACAATCTGCATGATTTAGTACTGACATATATGAAGTTGGTAAGCTTGAAGGAGATTAGAAGTGCCTTTTAGCAAAGCAGCAAAATTGGGCAAAGCAGCTTTTGCCTAAGGGGAAAAAAATCTGTAATTCAGAAAAGAGACTGAGGCTTCCATTGAAAATTTAATAATCACTTAGAAATCACCGTTGAAACCTGAAAGTAAATGGAATTTTCAAAGAAGCACACTCAGAAGAAAAGACAGAGACTCTGTGTCAGAGCCTTGGGTAGTAGCTACATGGAAGGAATGGCAGGAAGAAGAAAAGCTAGTGAAAGGGACAGAGAAAAAGAAGTCATTGCGGTAGAAGAGATTCTGAGAAAGACACAAAAGTGCTGGGCAAGTGAGAGTCAAAATCATGATTGAGGATAAGTTCCCAGGCTCTTTTACTCTTTTTCTTTCAAAAGGTGCCTGCGGAAAAAGGATAAGAATCTATTGGGCTCTGTCCAACTCTGGGGAAAGTAGAGGACAGAATAGGAACAGCCAAAAAGAATTCAGACAACCAAAGTACTTCAAATTGCAACTGAAAATGCAGTTGGATTTCTTGGAAATTCATCCATGTAATATACCAATTGACTTCTTTGTATTTGAAAAAGTTTTTCATTGTTAATGGAAATGTCTAGAATTACGTATACATATCTTGATAACACAACTCCATTGCACTAAGGGTACCATTCTGTAGTTCAAGGTTTATCAGCCTTGGCATTGCTGACCCTCTGGTCTGAATTTTTATTTTTTTTTTGTGGGGACTGTCCTGTGAATTGTAGGATGTTGAGCAGTATCCCTGACCTCTATCTACTGGATGCTAAAGCACCCAGTGGGGGTGTGAGGGGTGGGGACAATTGCTCCCTTCCCCTGTATTGGGAATCACTGCTGAAGTTTAATAGTAGCCAAAGTAAGATTTGATTTTTTTTTTCTGTCACAAGAGGGAAAAACATCTAGGCAATGAATAAAGTTCCTGGAGTAATAAAATTGTAGTTACTAGATTTGTGACATAAAGATGTTACGTATACATATACATAAACATATAATATATTTGCAGAAAAAAAGTTATGCTTTCAAGTACCTAACAAGTGGAAGAGGCTGAAGATATAAAACCAAAAAGTAAATTAACCATTATATCTAAGCAGATATGCCAGAGGGTAGTATTTTCATTTAGTGGCAAATACAATTAAACAGACATTCAGTTTGAAGCAAATAAAATTCTCCATATATCTGGTGGCATCTTTACACTGATATAAATTGCAGTGAGAAGCAATTTGCATAAATCACTATTATTCCAGAGAGAGATATATAGACCAAGCAAATCTAATGTGACAGATGTTATAAACGTCGTCATTATGGTTTTTCATTTCAATTCAAACAGTTCATAGACTTCCTCCACTGATTGTATTAAACAGGGAATTGGAGCTTCTCCTGTCAGAAAAGACAACAGCTTTGTCATGCAGCAAATTTGTTCACTCAGGCTGAGTTTTTTTACTTTCCTGTGAATAAAATGGGCTTCACAATGAAGCAAATACCTTAGATCAAGAATAGGCTAAGAAAATTTCCCAAATTACAGATGAAGACAAAACAAGAAACAAACAAAATGAAACAAGACAAAACAAAAGGAAACAAAAATCTGATCAGTATCTAAAACCATTTTAGATAAAGTTATGCAAATTAATAATAAAATTTTTAATATCAATAAACATTAAAATGTACGGTAAATATCCATATCAATGGTTCATAAAGATCTATATTCTCATATGCAGAGATGTAAGAACTGTCTTGTGGTAAAAGTTGGTAAATTATTTTTATTATGTTAAGTGCAATGGATGATATAGAGAAGAATTTGACTGTGTGTGTATGTCTCTAAGGTTATTTCATAAGAAATATTACTTCCCCTTAAGACCTTTCCTAAAATAGGTACATATTGCTATTTATTAGGAGTAAATTGGCTACGTAGTTTTTTTTTTTTTTTGAGTTGGAGTCTCACGCTGTCGCCCAGACTGGAGGGCAGTGGCCGCTCCTGGCCACTGCAGCCTCAACCTGCTGGGCTCCAGCAATCCTTCCGCCTCAGTCTTCCAAGTAGCCAGAATTACAGGCACGCGCTACCGCGCCCGGCTGATTTTTGATTTATTGTAGAGATGAGGTCTCGCCAAGTTGCCCAGGCGGGTCTCAAATCCTCAGGCTCAGGCAATCCACTCACCTCAGCCTCCCAAAGCGCGGGTTTACAGGCTGAGCCACCGAGCCCGGCTGGCTATGTAATCTTAATAGCAAAATATAGTATAGACTTTATTTTTGAGATCCAGATAAGAATAATACATTTTTCTATATATACATATTATATATGTATCTTTATGTATATTATACTTAATATAAGTATATACTACAGAAATGTATGTATATTATGTATAAAAGATGAAATGCAGCAACATTAAATTTCATTCTTTTGAAAGAACGGATACCTACATAACCAGAGTATTTCCAAGTTTACCAGCTGTTATGGATTGAATTATGTTTCCTCCAAATGCATAAATTGATTTCCTAACCTCTATTGTGACTGTATTTGGAGATAGAGCCATTAGAGAATTAATTAAGGTTAAATGAGATCATAAGAGTGAGACCCTGATTCAATATGATTGATGTCCTTATAGGAAAAGTAAGATACCCCAGAGAGAAAAGATCATGTGAGGTCGCAGTGAGAAGGTGGCCATCTGCAAGCCCAGGAGAGAGGCCTCAGAAGAAACCAAGCCTGCCAACACACTGATGTTGGACTGCCAGCTTCCAAAACTATAAGAAAATAAATTTCTGCTGCTTAAGCCACCAAATCTGTGGTTTTAACATCTTCTTATGGAAGCCCTAGCAAGCAAATACACCAGAGACAGTTACTCTTGCCTGAGTTTCCCAAAACCTCTGTGCTCACTGCTACCATTTCTTAGACTTATAAGAACAAACAGGATATGAAGGATTGTGCATCTCTAAATATCTCAAAAATTTTAGGGGGATGCATATCTTCTATCCACAAATGAGAATTTAGACCTGTTGCTCTTTCCTGGTAAAGGAGCAACACATATAGGTCTGTCAAGATGAGATTCAAACACCTTTGGTTTTAAGAAAGTTTGGGCTACTATCATCTTGGTCATTGCCCTACAATGATAGTTGCATAAAATCTGACACAGCTCTACGGTCTCAAAGGACTAGCCTGGAAAACTCGGTAATGTCATCTCATATGCTAGATTTCAGTTCTACAGTTAAGAATGGTACTGCTGCCAACACCATTGTGATAGTTGTCGGGCATAGATCTCAAACAGCAGGGGCAAAGTACCTATCCACATGACCTTGACATCTAGTAAGAAAATCAGAAATTAAGTAAAGCATCTTAAAATTAAACTGAGAGCATTTGTTTGTGACTGAGTCATCTAACCTAGTCTTGAAGGTTGGGGAAGATTTCTCTGAAAAAGCAACTTTCAGCTGAGGTCAGAATAAAATGAGCAGAAATCCAACAACAAAGAACTTTAGTGAGCAGAGATCTTGGGAAGCCTGGGTAACAATGTCAATATGCTAGAACATGAGAACGCACTATGGGGCTGTATGGGCAGGTGGGAGGGAAAAGACAGAAGGAATACATGCTAGGGAGGGACAGAAGAGCACATGCAACACAATGCTTGGAAATCACATTTTGTGTCTGGCAAATGAGAAAAAAATGATAATCTACTTTGTCATGCTTCCAGGTGATTAATTTAACTACACCAAATTATAAAACAAATTACCTTGAAGTGATGAGTTAACATATATATATTAGCAGTAATAGAGTGGTAGAGTGAGATGGATTCAATTGATTACACGAGAGTGTTTCTTTGGAACTGTTGCAGAAACTGCTTGTGTTGGATCTGTTGCTGGGAATGCATGCTGGTGAGAAGAAGCACTTTAAGGTATTTAAATAGGGCCAGGCAATGTCTTCGAAATATGCAAAATTCTAATAGGCTTCTCCATTTGCCCAGAAAAGAATGAGATCCCTTAATTTGTTTTAGCCCCAGTGGTCAGCTTCCTGAAGAATTATAGCTTCTGAGACACATTCTTTGTCAAACCAGGGAAATGCCCAGAGTTGAGACTGCTCATACCAGGATTCTATCATTCTGCTGTATGCAAGCCTTCATAATGAAGGCAAAAGTGTGTGTTTCTTTCTGCTGTGTTAAATGGCCTCATCAGGGAAATATCTAAGGATGCTAGGTCAACAAAACTAGTAAATATATCCTCAGTTTACATTATTATTAGAGAAAGGTTCCTGCTTACTTTCAAAATCATTTCCAAGTCAAAGCAACCCTAGAAGATCTTAAACAGCCGGTGCCTCAGCCAGTCTATTGTAACCCAGCCTGCTAATTTCAGCAAATGAGTCTTAAATGCAAATGGACCAACAATGCTCTTAGCCTATAATTTATTTCTAAGACATTTATTATTGTCTACCCTAGAGCTGTTAAAATTGTTTAAACTAGAAAAATAATGAGGCCTTTGAAAATGAAAAATCATGAGAGATAGCCATCAAAACACTCCCAGATAGTCAGTGGATTCATAAAGCAAAAATAATTGGTGAAATCAGTCTTTTTTTCTTCAGTCTGTATCATTGTTGAGCTGGTTGGTAGTCTGTGATAAAGATATGAATGTTATAGGTAAAAGAAGTCTTGGTGTGCCCAAACTTTACTCTCAGCTATTCCTCACTCAACCCTGCCCTGAAATTAGAAAATAACGATAATCAATTGCTGCATCAGAGGCCCCAGCATTGCTCAGACTTTAGCAAAGTATTACTGAGCATTGGCTATATAAAAGGCATATGTTAGGGACTGTCTAGGTATTATGACTAAGACAATGATGAATGAGAGAAACAGATTTTTCTCCAAGTGAAATACCATTTAATGGAAGATAAGGTTTTCATAATAAATATACTATGAACTATGAATTCACAGGTACTAAGCAAAGAATCAGAAGTACCATTAGACCAAGGATCTGGTGCCAGTTCATCATGAAATAAGAAAAACGAATAAAATATAGAGGTATTTTGCATAAAGTTAAATATGTTTAACTGAAAGGACTAAACTGAATTTTTAAATAAAAGTTCTTCCTGGTTTCTTTTTTCTAGTCAAGTGCAATAGTGAGAAAGAAGGAGAAAAGGAGAAACAAGAAGTTCGATCTGTAACTGATTGTGAATAATTAATTGAGATAATTTACTACCTCCCAACCAGACTATTTATGATTTTTTTGAAGTAAATAAATATAGAAATATGGCTATGCAGAAGGTAAGGTGGGAAATCCTGTGATGGATTCAGAATCTCTGTCCTTTACTGGACAAGAAAATATAACTATTTGAGATCTACTATTTTGAGAGGCAAAGAGGAAGAAATTCAGTATCTGTGTAGATTGAGCACTTAAGAAAGTCTTTATGAAGGAGATGACTTGGAGGTGTGTCTGTCTTAAACAGACTACCAGTCTTCCATCTTATTGTATTCTCTGCTGCTCACAATAACTAAAATAGTATTGATAGAAGTATAGACATTGAACAGGTCATTCTAGTCATCAAAGAATACTGAAATGTTTATTACAATCAAGAAATTTATCTCATATATATTATATTAGTGGATTTATTTTTTGTGGTAAGAAACAGAAATCAAGTTTAGAAAAATATAAATACTAATTTTAAAAATTCACGAATTTTTCCTTGAACCTGAAAGCAGAAATATGACTGCAGCTGAGCCTCAGCAAAGAAGGAAAATTTTAGGATATGGTTACATTACAACTTCGAAGTTTACATAGTACACAGTTCAAGTTATCAGTGGAGACTGATTTTTGTTATCTTGGTGCCAGTTCCATATTTCCAGATCATCTGCTTGTCTTAGCATGAAGCATGTATATCCAAGGTCATAGTAATTCCATCCTGAGACAAAAAAGCAAAATCAGACTCAGATTAATGTAAAAATAGTAGTCATCATATGTCAGACTGTTTTAAAAGCAATGCTTGTATTAATGTTGCATTATTTAGTTGTATTGTATTATTAGTGTTGTACTAATTACTTAATTTACCAAGCAATTCAATGTGGAGGTATTGTAATTATTGTCCTCAATTTATAGATAGGAAGCTAAGCCCCAGTGAAGTAAAGATCTTTGCTTAAAGTCACACAACACTTAAATAGAAAAGGTTTTATGGAAACTCATGTAACCTGACTTTAGAACCAAAAATGTATGTTACACAACTCTTGGGCTCTTGTGACTGTGGATCAGAAGGCAGCTCCCTCAAGAATAAAAATCACTGTGAGTTCCTGCAAAAAGGAAGGTCATTGTGAGCTGGAGAGACTCTATAAAATGTACCAAAGGTATTCCAATTATAACTATTAAAAGATGCTATCATCTAACTGGAAGAAAGTTTTATTTTTTCAAGACATTGCAAATGAAAACTTAAAATTTAGAATATGCAATTAAGATATTAAACATGCTTCCATTTTGATGCAGTCATGCAAATATGCTCTACCTGACTGGGAAAAATGGCTCAGTATTGAAACAGAAAAAAGATAATTGTCATGGTGAGTTATTTCTCATTGAAACCTCCATATTTTATAATAGTTATTAATAAAAACTAAGAAACCGAATAACAACATAGAGAGATTTGGTATCTATAATTTAATTAACAAATTCTGCATTGGAATATATCTTAATCATATACTTTTTTGTACATCAGTTATAAAATATCAACTCAACTTAAATAAAAAAAATTAATGCAGAGAATCATTGTGGCAAAAGAATATCCAAGATCAGCGAGGGAAAGAGAAAATTATTTAAAAATATAAATTGATGCAAATAGATGTTGGTGGCAAATGACTCTGATAAAGGAAAGTAAATTGACAGAGTTGAGTTAGCTATTAAAAAAAAAAGCTTCCCCAGTGTCTTGAATATGTAGTTAAGGAAAAATATTTAATAAATAAATGGAAAAAAGCAATTATTTTCCTTTTTATAAACATAAAAGCAGATTACATATATTTTAAAAACTATACCAAGTAGCAGTTTTATTGGAAGATATTTAAAGAAAGAAAGAAAAGGAACAATAAAGTATCTCTAAGGAGGATAAAAATCAAGGTTAGAAACGAGAAAAATTAAATACTACGTATATTTATGAACTATTACAATAACCTTTTATTGAGCATTTTAGATCAGATGTAGCTGAACTGAAAACAAATTTCCGCTGGAATTAGTAGAAAAATGTCTCATTTGTAAAAATTAAATTAATTCCATCATGAAAACAATGATTTCAAACATTAAGGGCTTAAGAAGTATGAAAAGTACACTTAAGTTTGGTTACCTGAAAGTGCACATGAAGAAGGTTTTAACCCAGAGGGGTTCGGAAATAGAAACAGATAGCCTTAGAGGCTTGTTTTGCCTTTCCGACTTTGTATGTCTAAAGATCTTGACCCGGTGATCCTATAGATACCTAGAATTAAATGTGTCTCCAATTCATCTTTTCTTTCTCAAACCAGATCCACGTATCTTCTCAGCTCATCTTCTTTGTGTTGTCGTAGATACTTTTCCTTGCCTTTATTACCTTGCCTTCTATTCCATGTTATTTAAATACAAATCTGATGAGTGTTCTAATTAAGCCTATTAAATGACTCTCCATATTCTTTGGTTAACATCACCATTGCTTTTTAAACTATAGATGATTCTCTTCAACCTAGCTCTTTTTTTTTCTTTCTCAAGAAGTCCATCCCATAGTCTAAGTGTAAGTATTACACTTATACTTCTGCCATGCTGTTCTAATTACAGTTTCCAAATTTAAGTTTCTCATACCGCCTTTGATATACCGCCTCTGTTTCCTCTGTCTGGAATGCCATTCTCTAATCTGTTTCACAACTCAGCTCCAAATCTTTCATAAAAACATCTCTTAATCATTCTAGGGAAATTTATTAGCATCTTGGGGCCTCCAATAGATTATGATTGTACTTTTATAATATACCTAAACATTTCATTGTACCGTACCATCTATAAATCCTTCTTCCTCATAGTGGATTATAAATTCCTTGAGAGCAACACTAATATTCATTTCATTTCTGTGTCTCCAACACCTAGTGCATAACTGATTGCTGAGTAGTTGTGGTTACATACTAGTACCTTTGCAGTTGTAGACATTCAGTGTCTGTGAAATTTTGTTATCCTCCAGAAGTCAACACTCCATGAAAAAGAAGTAGAACTTTTATCTTCACCTGTAAGATACTTGCTTTGAAATGCTTATGTTAAAAATACCTTTCTTTGCTGTTTAAAATTATAATTTGCTTATCGATTTTGGTCTTTGTATGTTAACAACTCCATCATTTTAAATAATGGTAATCTTTTTTTATGTTACCACGCTGGATAGAAACTTTAATACAAGCATACAGTTACAATGTGGGCAATTGAGAGGAACGTATATTCAGTAGATGTTGGATGGAAGGTTCTGTAAATGTCTGTTAGGTCCAT
This sequence comes from Tarsius wallacei, assembly GCA_963574415.1. Taxonomy (NCBI): domain Eukaryota; kingdom Metazoa; phylum Chordata; class Mammalia; order Primates; family Tarsiidae; genus Tarsius; species Tarsius wallacei. The sequence continues at coordinate 6,578 of CAUYQG010147597.1, read as the reverse complement.
TTAGTCTAGAGTACAGTTTAAGTTTGGTGTTTCTGTATTTATTTTCTGTGTGAATTATCTGTCTATTGCTGAGAATGCGATGTTGAAGACTCCTACTATTATTGTACTGCAGTCTATTCCTCCTTTTAGATCTGTTAATATTTGTTTTATATATTTAGGTGGCTCCCATGCCAGATATATATATATATGTATATATATATATCGTTGTTCTATCCTTTTGCTGAATTGACTCCTAATCATTATATCATGAAGATTCCTACTATTATTGTATTGAAGTCTCTCTCTCCTTTAAGATCTATTAATATTTATTATATATATTTAGGTGGTTCCTATACCAGATGCATATATATTTATCATTGTTATATCCTTTTGCTTAGTTGACCCCCTTATCATTATGTAATTACTTTCTTTGCCTCTTTTTACAGTTTTTTTACTTTAAAGTCTATTTTATCTGATATAGATATAACTGTTATGGCTTTCTTTCGGTTTTCATTTGTATGGATTTTTTTTCCACCCCTTCACTTACAGTCTGTGAGTGTCCTAACAGGTGAAATGAGTCTCTTCTAGGCACTATATTGTTGGGTCTTATTTGTATTCATTCAGACGTTCTATGTCTGAACATAGAACGGCTTCTTGATAGATAAGAACCGACTATTGCCATTTTGTTAATTGCTTTATTGTCATTTTTAAAATGTTTTCTTCATTTTTTCTTTCTTTATATCTTCTTTTGTAGTTGTAATTTTCTCTATTATTATGTTTTGTTGCTTGCTTTTTATTTTTAGTGTACCTATTATAGAATTTTGCTTTGTTGTTACCATGAGGTTTACAGAAAATATCTTATAGTTAAAACAGGTTATTTTAGCTCACTATAGACTTAACTTCAACCAAAAAAACTCTATACTTTATTCTCCACCCACATTTTAAATTTTGAATGTCATAATTTAAATTTTTATATTTCATGTCCATTAACAAATTATTGTTGTTTTATTATCTTATTATTATAGTAAGGATATAATATAATTTACACAACATCAATATATAAAAATATAAAAATATTTTTAGAATATTCTGAATTTGATTATTTACTTACTTTTATCAGTAAGTAAATATTTTCAGATATTTTTGTGTCCTATTCTTTGAGCTTGAAGAACTCCATTAGAATTTTTTGGCAAGCCAGGTTAGGTAATGATGAATTTCTTCTTCTTTTTTTTTTTTGGTCTGGGAAAAACTTCTTCATTTTTTCTGGGTACAGTATTCTTGTTTAGCAGTATTTGTTTTTTCCTTTAACACTTTGAATATTTCATTCCACTCCCCCTTGCAGGGTTTTTGCTGAGGCATTCACTAAAAGCTGTATGAGGAATCCATTGACTGTGACATGATTTTTTTCTCATGATCTTTTCAGTATTCTTTCTTTGTCTTTAATTTCTGTTAATTTGATTGTAATGTGACTTGGGACATTTTTCTTTGGGTCATATTTCATTGGTGACCTCTGAGGTTCTTATACTGAATGTTGTTGTATTTTCCCAGATTTGGAAAATTTAGGGCCATAATCCTCAAATATGATATAGGTCTTTTTCTTTCTCACTTCCTTCAGGAACTCCTGTTATATAAATATTAGTTCAGTTGATGGTATCCCATAGATCCAATAATCCTTCCTTATTTTTTATTTTTATTTTTTTCTTTTTGCTTCTCTGTTTGAATAATTTCATGGCCTGGTTGCTTTATATGCATCTTCTTCTTAAAATTCCATATATCCTGTCTTGATTCTTTCCTTTGTTTGATCAAGTCTTTTGAAGCATTCTATTGAGGTTTTCAGTTCAGTTGTTATATTCTTTAGTTTCTAAGATTTAAAATATTTTTGTTTCTATCTCTTTGCCCAATTTCTTATTTTGTTCATGAATTGTTTTCCAAATCTTGTTTAACTTTCTATAAGTATGTTTTTGTAATTCCTTGAACATTTAAAGAGGATTAGTCTGAATTATTTGACTCAAATAACATAGATCTTCATTTCTTCTGGGTCTATTGCTAGAGCTTTGTTGGTTTCTTTTAGTGATATCATATTTCCCCGATGTTTCACAATCTTTGGGTCTTACATTAATTCCTTTGAGAAGAAAACATTTGAGAAGAAAACTGCCCCTTCTACCTTTTGCAAGTGTTCTTTGGTGGTGTTAGACCTCTACTATTTAATATTAGAACTTCATTGCTGGCCTGAAGTTGGTTCATGTACTGGGAAACAGAGTGTGACCCAGAACTTAAATGTTGTACCACAACAAAATCACTGACCTGCAGTGTTTTTTTCCTTGACTAGAGAAGACTTAATGTGAACACCCAGAACTTAAATGCTGCACTGGAACTTAATCACAGACCTACAGTTCTTTCTGGGTCTGAGAAAGACTTAATGTAATCACCAGAATTTAATTATCAAACTTTCAGTTGCTTCTTTGTCAAGGGAAGACTCAACAAAAGGACCTGGACTGTATGGGAAAACTGGCCTCAGACTTGGGCCTGGAAGACCTGTGGACTATGCCTTCCACTGTGTGATGGCACTAGTCCATCACCTCAGCATGACACCCCCCAAATGGAGGCAGAGCAGTCATCAAGAAATGCATGATAGTCACTGTGATCAGCACCCCACTCTTTCTCCCTAATTCACTCTAGGTAGTAAAGCCTTACTGACACTCCCAGTGCTTCCATGAGATGAGACTGGAGCAGGCTTCCTGTGAAGATTCCCAGACCAATGGTGAAGTCAAATGTCCACCTCTAATCTTCTTCTTCCACCTCAGAAACCATGAGTATAGGGAAATTCTCTATAAGTGACATTACGCCAGCTTCATTCCTCCTACAGATTGCAGCTTTTTTTGCAAACCTAAGGATTTTTTACACTTTTTTCCAGAGTTCTGGTGAACTCAGGATAGTACTTTTATCTATGAATAGTTGTTCATTGTACTTTTGTGGAGAGAGTGATGCCAGAGCACTCTTATTCTGCCATCTTGCTAACATCATATGTTTACATTACCAATGTTACTTCTCATATGTCTTTTACCAATGATAATTCATGTACAATTTTGGGAGATGACATATTATGTTAAGAAAGTTTCTATTTAGTATTAGTTTGCTAGCAGATGTTGCCACTAATGGATATTAAATTTAACAAAACGTTTCCATATATTTTGTCATGATAATTTTTCTCCTTTCTTTAATCCCTAAGTTTAGCAAGTTACATAAATGTATTTTCAAATATAAATATAAAATGTTGCACTATTGGAAAACTTTAATATGGCCATTATATATATTTAAAACAAATGTTTGGATTTGATTTGCTAATATATATAGATATATGTACATAGAAAGATAGATATCTATATAGATAGATAGATAAGCCTATATATATATATTTCACTTAATTCTCATCCACAGTTTTTCTTCTTTTTTTTTTTCCTTTTTTTATTTTAAAGATATGGGGCACAATTCAGGGTTAGGTAAACAAATGTTCACTATGCAGGTACCCTTGTTGATGAAGTGTGCCCTGACCCCAGCAGTTTCCCTCAACTGCCAATCCTACATCCCATCTCCTGGCAGTTTCCCACTACTGCCAATGCCTTTCTTATAGTAGTTTGATAATTGTTCAAGGTTCGTTTATGAGTGAGAACATATGGTACTCTGCTTCTGTGATAGATCACTGAGTATGATAGACTCTAAATCCATCCAAGATGCTGTAAAGTCCATATGTTTGTCCTTCTTTATGGCTGCATGATATTCCATTGTGTAATTGAACCACATTTTTAAAATCCAGTCCAACTTTGATGAGCAGCATTAAATTACCAACATCATTCTTCTCAGACCTGGAAATGACAATACAGAAGTTCATATGGAAACATAAATGACTACGATTAGCCAAAATATAAAGAAATTCATATGGAACCATATACTTCCATGAATAGCCAAAACAATCCTTAGCAAAAGAAACAAAGTGGGACGTATCACACTTCCAGACTTCAAACTTTACCGTAAGGCTACAATAATCAAAACATCCTTGTATTGGTATAAGAACAGGCATATGGACCAATGTAACAGGATAGAGATCCCAGAAGCAAAGCCTTAATCTCTCAACCAACTCATCATTGACAAAGCCTCCACCCCCAATCACTGGGGAGAGGAGAACCTATTCAGTAAATGGTCCTGGGAAAACTGGCTGATCATTGCAGAAGATTGAAACAGAACCCCTACATATCACCATACACAAAAATCAACTCTAAATGGATCAAAGACCTAAAAGTAAAACCTCAAACTACAAAAATCTTAGAAAATGTAGGAGACAACCTTATGGAAATTGGAATCAGCAAACAATTCCTAATCAAAACCCCAAGTGTCCACGCCATAAGAGATAAGATAGACAAGTGGGACCTCATAAAACTGACAAGTTTCTGCAAAGCAAAAGAAACCATCAAGAGAGTGGGGAGACTGCCCACAGAATGGGGAAAAAATATTTGCCAATTGTATATCTGACAAAGTCCTAATATCTAGGATCTAAAAAGAACTCAAAGGTGCTTAAAGAAAAAAAAAAAAACAGCCCCATTAAAAAATTTCTTATTTAAATTTGTCTAGTTCTTTATCTTTCCTCATCTTGTCACTCATATCAATCCACATCCAACACTACTGACATTATGCAAGATTGTTCCATGCTTTCACAATAATTTATAAAATATATATCACACAAAATATATACTCGTATATATTTAAACATAGACATTTTTATTATTTTTATAAAAATTGAGCAGTATTCTATATACTTTCTCATTTTTTCCATGTGGCTTTATTCACATGATGATATTTCATGAAATTGTTCCAAGTTTAGTGGTATAATTCTATTTCTAACAGCTGCATACAATTCCACAATGTGCTCATATTATTATTAACTCAACTATTCCTTATTGAAGGACACTTACTTTTTTAATTATGAAAAGGTTGCGATTAATATCATGGTATATATGTCTTTATGCATTGGGCATACAACTATTCTATTATATGGTTTCCTAAAAAATAGACTCCTAGAAATGTACAAAAGTATATATGATTTTTTTTCAGTAAACTTTTTTTTTAGCTTTTAATTTTTTTCTTGTAAAGATGTGGGCTACAATTCAGGATTAGGTATACAGATGTTCATTATGCAGGTATATTTGTTGATGAGATGTGCCCCGCCTTCTCCAGGCAGACTTCCACTATGGCCAGTTCCGCTTCCCCACCCCATTCCTGGCAGTTTCTCGCTACTGCCAATCCTTTTCTTTTTTTTTCCTTTTTTTTTTTGAGTTGGAGTCTCACTCTGTCACCCAGACTGGAGTGCAGCGGCCACTCCCGGCCACTGCAGCCTCGACCTGCTGGGCTCTGGCGATCCTTCCGCCTCAGCCTTCCAAGTAGCTGGAACTACAGGCGCGCGCTACCACGCCCAGCTAACTTTTGATTTATAGTAGAGATGAGGTCTCGCCAAGTTGCCCAGGCAGGTCTCGAACCCGCGGGCTCAGGCAATCCACTCACCTCAGCCTCCCAAAACGTGGGATTACAGGCTCAGCCACCGAGCCCGGCTAATCCTTTTCTTATATATTTCAATAATTGTTCAGGGTCCACATATGAGTGAGAACATGTGATACTCAATTCTTTGTTTCTATGAAAAATTACTCAGTATTATAGACTTTAAGTCCATCCAGGTTGCTGTGAAGTTAATGATTTTGTTTTTCTTCATGGCTGCGTAATATTCCATCATGTATATGTACCACATTTTTTATCCAGTTCTCTTTTGATGGGCAGCACAGTTAGTTCCACGTTCTTGCTACTATGAACAATGCTGCGATAAACATACATGTGCAGGTATCTTTTTTATAGAGTGCTTTGAGTTCTTCCGGGTATATTCCCAGTAGGGGGATTGCCAGGTCACATGGAAGGTCGATTTTTAGATCTTTTAGGAATCGCCACACTGTTTTCCACAGAGGCTGAACTAGTTTACTCTCCCACCAACAGTGTAGAAGTGTTCCCTTTTTGCCACATCCTTTCCAGCATCCGTTGTTTTTTGAGTTATTGATGACAGTCATCCTGACTGGAGTTAGGTGGTATCTCAGTGTAGTTTTAATTTGCATTTATTTGATGTCTAGTGAAGTTGAGCATTTTTTCATGTATCTGTTGGCTGCTCGTATGTTTTCTTTTGAGAATTGTCTATTCATATCTTTTGCCTGCTTTGTAATGGGGATGTTTGTTTTTTTCTTTTCAGCATGTTTGAATTCCTTGTAGAACCTAGATGTCAGACCTTTGTCAGACAGAGTTGGCATATATTTTTTCCAGTCTGTGGGCAGTCTCCTTACTCTGTTGATGGTTTATTTGGCTTTGCAGAAGCTTGTCAGTTTAATGAAGTCCCACTTGTCTATCTTATCTCTTGTGGCATGGACTCGGGGTTTTGATCAGGAATTGGTTGACAGTTCCAATTTCGTTTATTTATTTATTTATTTATTTGAGTTGGAGTCTCACTCAGTCGTCCAGACTGGAGTGCAGTGACTGCTCCCGGCCACCGCAGCCTCGACCTGCTGGGCTCC
>CAUYQG010147594.1:0-15870 GCA_963574415.1 Tarsius wallacei | reverse complement strand
ACGCCTGGCTGATTTTTTTTTATTTTATTGTAGAGATGAGGTCTCGCCAAGTTGCCCAGGCGGGTCTCGAACCCGCGGGCTCAGGCAATCCACTCACCTCGGCCTCCCAAAGCGCGGGATTACAGGCTGAGCCACCGAGCCTGGCTTCATTTACTTTCTAAATAAACTATATTTCCTAATCTAAAAAAAAAAAATTAAAAATAAATAAATAAATAGCGCCTGCCTTTCTTGGAGGCTGTACAGTCAGAGTCCCAGTCAGGAAAACCAAGACCACTCTAGTATTTCAAAGAGAGGAAATTTAATACAGCACCCGTGTTAAACTGGTGATGGAAAGGCTAAGAAGTTAGGGGGGTGGTTAGGCCACCCAAAGGTGTGCAACAACTGAAAGCCACTGCCATTCCTGGGACTGGAGGAGCAAAGCTCTGGAGCACAGGACCCCTCTCCACCTGGCAGGACCGTGGTGAGCCCACCTGGCAGGAGCTGGACCAGCAAGCACAGCAGGAGATCAGGTTATCAGCCAGGAGCTGGGGCACAAGAGGAGACACCATGGCTAAGACCTCACCCAAGACAGAAGAACAGGGAGAAACAGCCTTTCTCCTCTCCTCTTCCTGCTTTCCAGGCCTTCACCAGGGTCTTCCTTTGACCAAGCCCAATGGAAACCAGTTGGCAACAAAGCCCGGGAACTGTAATCTCCTGTGATACTGAGCAGGGCCAGGGGAAGCGAGGGGAGGGGTGAATGAACTTAGAAACAGAAAGGAAGTCACCAGCAACATTGTTGAGAGGACAAAATGCAATCACCTTTGAAGCCCTTGGCCCAGTGCCTGTACGCAGTAAATACTCAATACACTTAGTTATTCTGACAACAATTAGTGTAGATTTCCCAGCTTTCTTTCCCACTTCTCATCCTGTCACATAGAACTCTGGTTGCGAAGAACTGTGAGTCGTTCCCCAGTTGTTCTAGGCCTCCATGCTTTTACGCATACTGTTCACTTCTGCTCTCAAGGCACTTCCTCCTCCTTGTCGCTACCAGTTGACGACTCCCAGAGGTATAAAGGTTGGCACTTTCCAGAAACCCAAGCCTGCTCACAGGCAAGGGGTCACACAGTCTGAGCCTGCCAGTAGTGTCTGGGAATGCTGTAGTTGAGGACCTGGGTTGAACACCACCCAGCACCAAAGATGTCACCATCTCCAGGATTACTCAGGGCTTACCCATGATTCTCCCTAGATCAGGGGATACTCAGCCTCTCAGGAAGTAGCATCCTTGTGTGTGGATCTCCATCCTCCTGTCATGGCTTTCCAATCACAGTTCTGCTCTGCTTAACTTCACTTAGCACACATGTATTGAAATCTATCAGGTACCAGATTCTGCTAAACACTGGGGCTGCAAAGATGAAGAAAGCATGAACCTTGCCCTCTAGGATTTTACAGTAGAAAAGACACATGTCTAGAGATAACTTTAGCTCAGTGTGGTAAGTGATCACATATTTGCAGTGTGGGAGCCCGGGGGAGGGGCCCTTAGCTGGACCCAGGGTTTAACAAATGGTTTTTGGGAGAAGCTAAGTAGTTGAGTATTCAAGGATAAAAGGAACTAAAAGGAAGAATGTGAGCAAGGGCACAGTAGGAGAAACAGCATAATGTGTGGAGAAACTGGTATCCAAAGTGACCCCAAAAAAGGAAGTGACAGAGGATTAAAAAGGCAGATCATGGAGACAGCTTTGCTTTGCTGCAGAAAGTTAGAACAACCAGGTTTTGAGCAGGAGGGAGGCATTACCAGATCTGTGTATGAAGGTTAGCTCTACAAGTCTCAAGCGATCTGAACTTGGCATGTTTAAAGCACCAACAGAAGGCCACTCCCTAGCTGTAACAAGTGTCTCATTGTCCAGGCTGCTATCACAAAATATCATAAACCAGGTGGCTTATAAACAACAAAAATGTACTTCTCACAGTTCTGCTGAGAAGTCCAGTATCAAGACACCAGCAGATACAGTGTCTAGTGAGGGCCCATTTCCTGGTCCATAGACAACACCTTCTTGCTGTGCCCTGGCATAGTAGAAAGAATAAGGAGACTCTCTTAGGTTTTGTTTTGTTTTGTTTTGTCAGGATCTCAATCTGTCACCTGGACTGGAATGCAGTAGCATGGTCACAGCTCACTACAGTCTGGAATTTCTGAGCTCAGGCAATACTTCCGCCTCAACCTCCTGAGAAGCTAGGACTACAGGCACATACCACCACACTCAGCTAATTTTTTATTTTTATAGAGACGAGGTCTAAATCTATTGTCCAGGCTAGTCTCAAACTCCTGGGCTCAAATAATCCTCCCACTTTAGCCTCTCAAATTTCTGGGATTACAGTCATGAGTCACTATGCCCAGCCTCAAGTCTTTTTTATAAGAGCTCAAATCCCATTTATGAGAGCTCTGTCCCCATAATGACTTCACAAAAGGTCCCACCTAGTGACTTCACAAAAGGCCCCACCTCCTAATACCACCACATTAGGGGTTAAGATTTTAACGTATAAATTTTGAACATCATAAACATTCAGACCATAGTCGTGAGTGAGGGGGAGGTTGGCTCAGTTATTGTTGGAGGGGGCTTGTAGGCCATGGTAAAAAGTTTGGGTTCGATTCTTTAAGGGTTATACCAGTGAAGTGACATGATCTGACAACATTTTTATTTCTATTCAGTTTTGCTCCCACATAGAAACTGGGAAGGCACAGTGCAAGAAACAGAATGGCTGGGCTGGGTTTTCCCAAAAGTCAACCATGAGATAAGGACTTGGGTACAGATAATTTATTTGGAAGATGATCCCAAGAAACTCAAGGTTGGGAATAGGAAAAACAGGGAAGAGTTAAACTTCACTGGAGGTTAAACTTCACTGGAGAACCTCTGAGAAAGCACACAAATCCTGCCTCAAAATATCCCACAAAAGCTGGGCATAGTGGCTCACACCTGTAATCCCAGCAATTTGGGAGGCAGAGGCAAGAGGATTGCCTGAGCCCAGGGGTTCAAGACCAGCCTGGACAAGACCTCATCTCTACAATAAATCAAAATTAACCAGGAGTGGTGGCATGCACCTGTGGTTCCAGCTACTTGGAAGGCTGAGACAGAAGGATCGCCTGAGCCCAGCAGGTTGAGGCTACAGTGGCTGTGAGTGTACAGCCTGGGTGACAGAGGGAGACTCTGACCCCCACTTCCAAAAAAAATTCCATAATGGGACAAAAAGATCATGACTTTCATTCACCGATCCTCATGCCCCATTGGTGAAGAATCACTCTTGGGGATATGAACTGCCCTTCACCTCCAGAGTGAGCCGGGTCTGGGGGTTAGCTCTCAGGTACAATCTGGTAGGATGTTTTGTCTTTAATGAGGAAAACTTAACAGACACAAGATTGTTGAAGAATCTGTGTCTTTATAGAGTTCCTTAGAAGAAATATTAATTTTAGGTTATTATTGTATTTGTGTTCCACTGCTGCTGTAATAAATGACTGCAAATTTAGTGGCTTAAACAACACAAATGTGATATCTTATGGTTCTCTAGACTTAAAATCTAACATAAATCTCAGTGGGCTAAAATCAAGATGTCAGCAGGGCTACGTTCCTTTCTGGAGACTCTAAGGAATAATCCTTCTCACTGTCTTCTCCAGCTTCTAGAAGCTGCCCACGTTCCCTTCTTCCATTTTCGGGACCAACAACACTGCATCTCTCTGACCGTTCCTTCATGGTTATTTCTCCTTCTGACCAGAGCCAGAAAAGGTTCTCCTCTTTTAATGTGATTATGTTTGGCCCACACAGATAATCCAGTATAATCTCCCATCTCCCATCTCATTCTTAACTTTCCTTCATTATAGTCCTCTTTGCCATATAAGGAAACATGTTTGTATATTCTGAAGACCAAGACATGAACATCTTTGGACCATTATTCTGCTTGCTTACCACAATTATGTAAAAATTTTTTATGTATCCCTGTTAATTCTTATTAATTGATTTGATAAGTATAAATTATAAGATTATATGAACAACTTTCACTTGTCTGTTTATCTGTTTAGAAACATAATATGTATAAGATGCCCTCACCTTACCTATCCTTCCTGGATGATAAGGAAGAAAGAAAGCACAGACTGCTATGAAGGTATCAACAACATCCCTGGCAGGAGGACAGGTATTTCGGCATATGTTTGCCAAAGCCAAGGCTGCCACTTCTCAATTTTCCCATCCCAACCAAAGGTAATTCAAGACGCCCTAATGGGTGATAGAGATAAAGCCAACTGTCCCAGGATAGATAAACCATTAGACAGTGTAAGTGATTCTTGTCCCTCATCTGAACATGGCACCGAAAAACTCCAAGACACCGTGCTGCTCATCGAAACTGAATTGGATAAAAAAATGTGGTACATATACCCAATGAAATATTGTGCAGCCATATTTTCTTTGCAGCAACTTGGATGGATTTAGGGTCTATCATACTGAGTGATCTATCACAGAAACAAAGAACTGCATACCACATGTTCTCACTCACAAGCGGACCCTGAATATTTACCGTAATACTATAAGAAAGGGATTGGCAGTAGGGAGATACTGCCAGGGGAAGGTGGGGACAACACAACATCAATAAGGGTACCTGATCTCAAACCAGGTGAAGGGGGGACCAAAAGGAGGCCCAAACTTTATCTGTACAATATCCACTATATACCTAATCCTGAATTGTACCCCACATCTTTAAAATAAAATATATTTTTAAAAATTTTTAATAAATGTAAAAAAACTCCAAGACAAAGATATTACTCCTTTTGCAGGACTCTAAAACCAGAAAAGTCTCCCTCTATATTCCTAACCCCCATCAATTATTTATTGGAATCTTCAGTAAGCACATTATTTTATTTATTCCTTCCTTCCTTCCTTTTCTTTTCAACACATGTATACTAATTGCCTACTATGAGCCAGGCACTGTGCTAGGCAGAGAGATCTAATGGTGAACAAGACAGATCCTCACAGAGTTTCTTTTCTAGTAAGAAAATAGACAGTTGAAGCTGCTGGTAAAAAAAAAAAAAAACTATGCTAAGTATTGTAATGGGAGAAGAACCTAAAAGAAGACATAATTTCTAGTGGGTCAGGTAGAGCTTTGTTGGGGACAGGACATTCAGGCTGAGACTTTAAGGAAGACAGGAAGTAAGAGTGACCTGGCAGCTGCCATGTGACCTGTCCTTGGTTTTCCTTCTTTCTTCTTCAGTCTTCCATCGAAGACATGAACTTCCATCAAAGACATTGAACTTCTGATGTCCACTAAGTCAAGTAGGTGTCCTCAGTCTTGCCTCTGCTGCCACCATCAAGAGCACTTCAAAACCCAACTCATGATCTTCCTGCATCCCAATCCAATGGTCTTCTTCCATGTTGAATTTAATTGCAAATTAAATTGTTCTCAAAAAGATTACACTAAGATTTGTATATACAGAAAAGCACAGAAGCAAAATAATGAAGATACATTTGGCATAAGGGAAACAAATATTTGCAGCTGGATAAATGATTGCAATTCCTATTATGGTGGACAACCAAGTGCCCTAATGGACCTAAGAACAATACATATATGTCTTGGAACCTGGATTACGTTTCTTACTAAGATGCTTGCAAATGGATTGTTCATCACTTGCCGAGCATTGTGACCAAAGGTAAAAGAAATGCCAAGTCTCTCAATGCAGATCGAATAAATTTCACTGCAGTAAGAGGCTGACGTGATTGACTCACACCTTACACAGAATTATCGTTCGTGTGTTGTGTCATAGTCTTGGAAGTACATAAAATAACAGTGCAGCTTACAATCTTGGTATCTCCAAATTGGTAAAATGACATAGCTTTAAAGCCAGGTTTTAATGTTGAAAGAGAAAATAATTTTCTTAGTCTACTTTAGTATTCCAAGATTTAACCCTGATGCTCTAAATTATAAGTTTATTAAATGTTTTACTAAAGCAAATTCAGATCACGGAACAGAAGAAGCAGGAAGGCTTTCCCTTCTAGGTGAAGGAGTGGCAAAGAGGAGAAAGGTATGGCAACAGAAAGGGTAGGAAGTAAAAATGAACATGATGGCTAGGCTCAGTGGCTCAGCCTGTAATCCCAGCACTTTGGGAGGCCGAGGCAAGTGGATTGCCGAGCCCACGGGTTTGAGAACAGCCTGGGCAACTTGGCGAGACCTCATCTCTACAACAAATCAAAAATTAGCCAGGTGAGGTAGCATGCGCCTGTAGTTCCGGCTACTTGGAAGGCTGAGGCAGAAGGATTGCCGGAACCCAGCAGGTCGACGCTGAGGCGGCCATGAGTGTGCCATGGCCCTCCAGCCTGGGCGACAGAGTGAGACTCCGACTCGAAAAAGAAAAGTATACGATGACCACCCTCCTTCCAGTGAAAATCCTAAAGAAAGCAATGCATTAGATGACTGAAAAAGAAAGCTGAACGCAGAGATACTTTCTCCTGCTTCTTAAAACAGAACTCTCAGTGGTTGCAACATGGTTAAGTAAAAGGAAGTTCGGAGTTTAGGGTCTTGCTCTGCTGCTATGTGATATGCAAGCTACCTGTAAGTTCAAACTCTCCCACATGCCCATGAAGAAGAACTGATGGTGCAGGGTAGGTTTCCCTGGCTGGAAATCAACTAGGATCACAGCCAGACTTCAAGAGGCACCCAGCACTCAGCACACCAGAGGCCCCTGACTGAACAGAACGAAGAGATCAAGAGTTCACCAACAGCCAAGTTTGCCCGCAGATTCTAATAGAGTGAGCAGTGGCCAGAAATATAAAGAATATTATTTCTACATAGACCTGCAAGGGCTAAAGATCAGCCCAGAGTGCTATGGGGACCCAGAAACCATTGCCCCTCCTCAGCACAAGGACCTGGAAAGTACCCCCATGTATAGAGTCACCACCTTGGGGAAGATAAGGGAAAGGGAGGGGAAATCTGAAGGACTGGTCATTTATATTTTTTAAAGGAAAAAAATGCTGTTTAAATTATTAAATCAGACTAAATTGACTGAATTGGACTCAATTTGGATTTTTTTGCTAGCACTCAGTTTTTTAAATAAATAATAAATCATGATCTTACTTTGTATATTGTTTGCAGTGTGCTTCTCTCCCTCGAGACCACATCCTGGAGATGTTTCTTGGTCAGTTCACACAGATCCACTCCATTTCTTCAACCTACCATATGCTCTTCCATTCAAATTAGCAACGTATGTAAGGGACACAGTAGGGAGAGAGCGAAGTCGCATCAGACACGTTTCTCCTAAAGCCAATAGTGCTGCAATTCTCATCCTCCGAAGCCCTGCCTCTGCGTTAAACTCAAGTGCCTGGTTCTGTCACCACATCTTCCCCAGCCATTGCCTCAGTTCCTCGTTAAGATTAGGATAGCATCCCCCAGACCTAGCCAGAAGAGAATACAATTTAAACTCAGATTTTGACTCCCTGCTACTAGACATTGAAAGTCAATGTCAGCTGGGTGCAGTGGCTCATGCCTATAATCCCAGCACTTTGGGAGGTGGAGGTGAGAGGATTGCCTGAACCGAGGGGCTTGAGATCAGCCTGGGCAACTTGGCAAGATTTCGTCTCTACAACAAATCAAAACAATTAGCCGAGCATGATGGCTCATGCCTATAGTTCCAGCTACTTGGAAGGCTGAGGTGGAAGGATCACCTGAGTCCAGCAGGTCGAGGCTATGGTGGCTGGAAGTGTGCCACTCTATTCCAGCCTGGGCAACCGTGTGTGACTTAAACTCAAAAAAAAAAAAAAAAAAAAGGATAGCGTTTCCCAGACTTAGCCCTAAGAGAATACAATTTAAATACAGATTTTGAAACCCTTTTACTAGACATTGAAAGTCAATGTCAACTGGGCACAGTGGCTCACACCTGTAATTCCACCACTTTGGGAGGCAGAGTCAAAAGGATTGTCTGAGCCCATGAGTTTGAGACCAGTCTGGGCAACATGGCAAGACCTCATCTCTACAATAAATCAAAAATTAACTGGGTTTGGTGACGTGCATCTATAGTTCCGGCTACTTGGAAGGCTGAGATAGAAGGATCACCTGAGCCCAGCAGATCGGGACTATGGTGGCTATGAGCGTGACACTGCACACCAGCCCGAGCCACAGAGGGAGACTCCAACTCAAAAAAAGAAAGTCAGTGTCACCAGCTAAGTCTGGGAGTCTGGTCATGATCATCATCACGTGCTTACTTTGTGCCAGGCATGTAGTTATACCTCGATCTATGTGACCTCATGTAATGGTTGGGAAATATCTAGCTGGCTCGGAGCTATGGAACATGGCTAACTAATTAAATGCTGAAAGGTTCAAGCAACCTCACTCCTGAAATGGCGTTCCTAGCCACCTGATTCACCACAACTATCCTTTTGGGGCTATGCTTCCCACAGGGAACAAAACAACATATCAGCCTGTATCACTAATGTAAGCCCAATTTTCCCCATATAACTGATTTTTTTTTTTTTTTTTGAGTTGGAGTCTCACTCTGTCGCCCAGACCGGAGTGCAGTAGCCGCTCCCGGCCACCGCAGCCTCGACCTGCTGGGCTCCCGCGATCCTTCTGCCTCAGCCTTCCAAGTAGCTGGAACTACAGGCACATGCTACCACACCCGGCTAATTTTTTTTATTTATTGTAGAGATGAGGTCTCGCCAAGTTGCCCAGGGAGGTCTCGAACCCGCGGGTTCAGGCAATCTACTCCTCTCAGCCTCCCAAAGCATGGGATTACAGGCTGAGCCAACGAGCCCGGCTAGAACTGATTTTTTTGAAAGAATAAACACAGAAATTGACCCTCCCAGTCTTAAAACCTAAAACTTATATTTGCCTTATCTCCGTTCTCAAGAGAATGATACTCAGGTAAGGTCTGAAACTCACCAGAATGTTGCACCCAGGCAATGAGACACCAGACCTGTCACTCAACATGATTGCTTTTGTACCCCTTCCTAATTGCTGGTTTACACTCCTTCCTTCACTATATAAACCCTCAGTTTAAATCAGTTGGGGAGATGGATTTAAGCCTAATCGCTCGCTCTGATACCACTCAATTAAAAAGTCTACTTCACTTGACTGATATCACTCAATTAAAAAGTCTTCTTCTCTGGCAATACTCGTCTCAGTGACTGGCATTCTGTTCAGCAAGCGACAGGATCTCAGCTGAATCCTTGGCATTTCAGTAACATAACTATTTCTCACCCAGTCTCCCTGGGGCCTTCCAGATGACACAAAGATCTAGATTAAAGCAATCTCCTGTGCTGGAATGGGTATGAACCCAGCTTCAGGTGTTAATTTTGGGGATGCAAAACAGGCTTACTAAGTCTCAGATTGGCTGCCCATAGGGCTACAGTGTGCCCCAAGCACGGAGTACTATGATATTTTAAATAAGAAACACTCAGCAAGATTCAAAAGTAAATTATTAATTTACTACTTGATAGCCTCAAACTAAAATGAGTAAATATATACGTTGTTCAGAAATTATTATGATAGGCTAGATACGGTGGCTCAAGCCTATAATCCCAGCACTTTGGGAGGCCAAGGTGGGAGGATTACTTGAGCCCAGGTGTTCGAGACCAGCCTGAACAACATAACAAGGCTCCATCTCTACAAAAAACAAAATTTTAATTTAAAAAATATTTTGAGAAAACATTGTTATCAATCAGTTTATATGAACATAAACTATGGGTCATTTCAGCAAATGTGTATGCGTTGGTTTGTTTTCCCCCTGTGTGCATATTACTTTTTTATCTCAACTATTTTGATGCTTTTCACTTACTCAAATAAATTATTTTTGTTCTTTTATTTTAAAAGTTGTACTTCAGAAAGAAAGTATAACAAAAAGTAGATTTATACCTTATTTGTTATAGTAGTTACCATTCCAAGGTACCAAGTTCTGTATTAACTTTGGCAACAACAGCAGCTATAACAGATTAACTCTCCAAATCTCCTCTGGCTTAACATATTAGAATCTGTTTCTCACTTATGTCAATTCCGAGAAGTAGCATGGAGGTGGAGAGGAGGTTCTGCTCCAGGCAGTCATTCAGGGTCCAAGACTGTTGTAGGTTCTGCCACTTTCATCTTAAAGTCATCCGTGGAATAGACATCCAGGTGAACGGAGAGAACTGAGGTTTCAGAGACTTTTTGAACCAGATCTGAAAGTGGAACACATCAAGGGTACCCTCATTTCGCAGGCAATATTTAGTCACTGGCCATTCCTAGCTCAAGCGAGACTGACAAATATTGTCTACCTGTGGATCCAGGCAGGAAAAGAAACGGTGTGTTAAATAACTATCTAATGTCTACCTCACCCTTTGATCTAATAATGCTACTCTTGGAATCTACTCTAAATAGCCAATCTAAAATACAAAAAAAGTTTATATATACAAAGATGTCTTATAATTGTGGGGAAAAAAGGGAAGCAACCTATGTATGCAAAAACAATTAAATTAAATTCTAATACAGACTTTTCACACATTTAATTTAATGCAGTCATTTTAAAAGAAGTTTTGTTGAACCTGTGCAGAAGCATTGTAAAAATATGATACTATAAATAGAAATGAAATAAAAAGCAGAGTCCAAAATTTTACACAATGATTATGACTATATTAAAATGTTCACAGTAAAATAGAAGATTGTAGGAAAGTACTAATAATTTACAAAAGTTATGATAATGATTATTATTTACTGTGTGCCTGAGATAGACTTTAAGGTGAAGACTGACAACTCTCTAGTATTATCTCTAATGCTTACTGCCTGGGTATCTGCAAGGTAGATATTACCTGTAGCAGACACTGTTGGTTGCTAATGGCTCTCAGTGGAGAAGATTAGCCCCATCCTCATCCCCACACTAAATCAGTGGCTAATGGGGTGGCCCCATGGGTAGATGTGAGCCAGTTCCAACCAATGATGAAAAAGGGGAAGTCTGCTAGAGAACCTTTGGGAAAGAGTTTCTTCCCACATAAAGACAGAGTCTCATGAGAGAGTCCTGTTGCCTCCTCTCCTTGCCTTTCTGCTCTGTCTATGGTTATGGTTGTGTGAGATACTATTTGGGGGCTAGGGTGGCTATCTTGGGGCCATGATTTGACCAGGCTAATACTGAAAAGCCAGAATATTCAGGATGGCAAAGAAAAAAGATCATAGAAAGGGCCTGAATCCTGGATGACACTGAGCTGTTGCATTTGTCCTGCAGTAGCTTACCTTTAGACTTCTTCTTAGGTAATATAATTTAATGTCTTTACTGTTTAAGTCACATTTAATTGGGTGTGCTGTATTTTCAGCTGAAGATATTCCCAAATGATACATTATCCTTTTTTTTAAATAGATCTTACAACCAGCTGTGCAAGAGGCAGAACTGGAATATAAACCCATGTTGCTCTAGCTCTAAGGTCCAAGAACTCTCTATCACAACACAGTGAAATCAAGACATTCTCCCACTCCACATACACTGCAGTGAAAGAAAAAGAGAATTTATGCTTTCCCTGCAAGTCACTTCCCATGCAACACATACAATTTCAGCAGACACAGCCAATAAAATTTGTTTCCTTCTCATTCCTTGTTACTCTTAGACACCTAACAACTTTCCCATTAATTTTCTGGAAGACATTTTCTGCTGCAGGTGTTTCCAAAATGACTGTAACTACTACTCCTCCTTGGCATGTCTCTTGATACAGCATTCTTGTAGGTAGATATTTAAGAGTGGAATGGTACCCTCCAAAATATCTTTTTTCTGGCCTTGTTTCTGACTGAGATAAAATTGCTTGGTTTTGGCAAGCTTGTACTTGAACCTTCACTTTACTAAATGTGTTCAATTATATCCCTTGATGTTAAAACTACACTTTCTCCAAATTTCCTATTTGACATTCCCTAGCTGTTTGTTATTAGTTGTTTTCTTTTAAAAAGGAACAAGTCAATGCAAATCTTAAATGGTAAATAGAAGGTGCAGGATCCAAGATGGCCACTGTGGAGCAGCAGACCAGCACCTTTCTTGCGGAAAGGGGTAGCAATTAGGGACACTGCCACCAATAGATCCAGGCACCCTGAACAGTTTTGGATGGATGAAGCACCCTGTACCCAGAGGAGGTCTCTTTGAACACATAGAGACCAGAAAGCAGAATGCTGTGGCAGCAGACACTGGAATCTGGGTACGCCATCCCTTGCCGTTCTCCAAGTTCACATAGGAACTGAAGTCCTGCTCTGTGAGAGAGGGGATGAGTGATCCTGACACTCTTGGGGTTGGTTCCCTGCCCCATCCAGCCACCCATGAGTCATTGGTCTCACGCAGGAAGAGAACTAGTCAGGGCATGGTGGTGGGTGACCACAGCCCAAGTGAAATGGGGAACAAATCCACATTCAGCAGCTTCTAAGCATACACCTACTGCCAGCAGAGGCCAAAGGCCAGCTCTCAGGCCAGGAAAACTTGCCTTCAGATTAAATTTGGTGGGCATCTGCTGCCATCATCTGACAACCAACTCCTCCAGATCAGGAGGGATCACCTGCCAGCCCCGCATGCCCATAGGGCAGACCCTCCAGAGTGACAGGGAACCACTGTCCTTCCAGTGCTGGGTGCAGGCTTGAACCAGGAGGGAATAACACAAAAGACACCTGAAGCTGCTCCCAGTGGGAGGGTGTCTGGGCTGCAAACCAAAAACCAGAAGAAAGGGGGCCCATCCCTCTCACCCGTTTCCCACATAGTACTTGAAGAGGGTCTGAAAAACAACCCAACCAGACTAACTATGGGAAAAACTCTGCAGCAGAGGTGCCCTTTTCAGGGTGTAGCACAGAGCAGAAGTGAGTGTCCCTCTCTCTCACTGAGTGATCTATGTTAAATGACAAAAAGGGTCCTAGAGCAGTGGGACATTAACTAGCTTCAGAGTAAAACAACCAAAGAGGAAAGATAGAAAGGGGAGAGTTACTTTTCACAAATAAGGAAAACTCAACAAAAAACACAGGAAATCATCTTAAAGAGACAGTGCCCAAAAAAGTAGCTATTAGTGCACAAACAATGGAATCCAGAATGACCTGTCCCAGATAAGAGTCACAGAACTCAGAGATTTGATGACTAAAATGAATGAAGAGAGCCATGAGGAACTAGTGGCAAAGCTCACCAAAGTCATACAGGAAGTAAAAGTGGAGTTGGCCAATTTAAGAAAGGACCATTATGAAATACTGGAAATGAAGAACTTCATCCTGGATGTTAAAGACACAATAACAGACATAGAAAGCAGGATCAATCAGGCAGAGGAAAGAATCTCAGAACTGACAGACCAAAACATGAAACTAATTCAGACTGTCAAAAAGCACAAAAAAAATGAGCAAAACTTCCAAGAGATATGGAACTATGTCAAGAAGCCAAATCTATACCTGATCTATGTCCCTGAAGCAGAAAATGAAACTGAGAACACCGTGGAGCAAACATTCTATGAGGTCATCCAAGAAAACTTCCCTCATCTCACTAGAGCGGAGCCCATTCAAGTGCAAGAGATTCAGAGAACCCCTGCAAGGTATCACATGAGAAGACCATCCCCAAGACACATCGTAATCTGCCTCCACAAAGTAAGCATAAAAGAAAAAATTCTAAAGGCAGCAAGAAAGATCAGACTACCTACTTACCAGGGAAGAACCATCAGAATTTCTCCAGACTTATCTGCAGAAACACTATAAGCCAGAAGAGACTGGAGTCCCATTTTTAATGCTCTCAAAGATAAGCAATTCCAGCCAAGAATTTCCTACCCCACCAAACTAAGCTTCATCAATGATGGAGAATTATAATCCTTCCGAGACATACAATTGCTAAGAGAATATACCACCTCCAACCAGTCCTTCAGGAGATGCTTAAGAAGGTGTTGAACACAAAAAGAAAAGAGTAGTCATACCCATCACAAAAGTATAGGCAAGCACAGAGTTAACATGGCATACAGAGCATTCACAAAAATGAAAACACACATATATATAAGTACAAAGGTAAAAAGGAAGCAAAGCAAGTCTCTAAGAACCCTATGACAGGGATAAACTCTTACATTTCAATAATTAATTTGAACATGAATGGATTGAATATACCACTGGAGAGGCATAGAATGGCAAACCAGGTAAAGAAGCATAATCCAACATTCTGCTGCCTCCAGAAAACTCATCTTACTGCAAAGGACACCCATAGACTCAAAGTTAAAGGCTGGAAAATGACCATTCAAGTAAATGGGAAATAGGAAAGAGGGTAGCTATTCTGATATCAGACAAAGCAGACTGATTTTAAACCATCAAAAGTTAAAAAGGACATGGAAGGACACTACATGATAAAATTTTCAATCCTCCAGCAAGAAATATCCATCTTAAACAAGTATGCACGCAGGAATAACAGGTTTTATAAAACAACTACTAATTAAACTAAGAGAAGACATTGACACTCACACAATCATAGTTGGAGAACTCAGTACCCTGCTAACAGCCCTAGACAAATGGAGGCAAAAAAAACAAGAAGGAAATCTGAAACCTTAACTCGACACTCAATCAAATGGATTTAATAGACTATAGAACACTCCACCCAACAACTATAGAGTATACATTCTACTCATCAGCACAAGGAACATTTTCCAAGACTGATCACGTCTGTGAACAAATTTCAAAAGTTCGAAATAATACATCTTCTCAGATCACAGCGGAATAAAAATAAGTACCAGCACCAACAAGATCCTCCCCAAACACACAAAGACATGGACACTAAACAGCATGTGGCTGAACAACTTCTGGATAAACACAGAAATCAAGATGGAATTAAAGATTCCTAGAAACAAATGAAAACAAAGACACATCTTTTTTTAAAAATTATTTTATTTTTAAAATGTGGAGTACAAAGGAGGGTTAAGTAAATACGTGATCATCATACAGGTAAAGTGTGGGTACACTTATTGATGTTATGTGCCACCCCCTCCCCTGGCAGTATCCCGCTATTGCCAATCCCTTTCTTATGGTATTATGATAAATGTTCAAGGTTCACTTATGAGTGAGTACATGTGGGACTCAGATCTTTGTTTCTGTGATAAGTCACTGAGTATTATAAACTCTAATTCCATTCAGGTTGCTGCAAAGTTCATAATTTTGTTTTTCTTTATGGCTGCATATTCCATCAAATGTACCACATTTTCTTTATCCAGTTCACTTTCAGTGAGCAGCATGGTTGGTTCCATATTTTTGCTATTGTGAACAATGCTGCAATAAGCATGCGTGTGCAAGTATCTTTACTATAGAATGATTTGAGTTCCTCTGGGTATATTCCCAGAAGGGGGATTTCTAGGTCATATGGAAGGTCGATTTTCGGATTTTTTGGAAATTGCCACACTATTTTCCAAAAAGGTTGTACTAGTTTACATTCCCACCAACAATGTAAAAGTGTTTCTTTTTTCCCACATCCTCTCCAGCATCTGTTGTTTTTTGTTATTGATAATGGCCATCCTGACTGGAGTTAAGTGATATCTCAGCATGGTTTTAATTTGCATTTCTTTGATGATTAGTGAGGCTGAGCATTTTCTCATGTATCTGTTGGCTTTTATGTCTTCTTCTGAGAAGTGACTATTCATATCTTTTGCCCATTTTTTTATCTGTTGCAAAAAAAAATGTATTTGATTACTTGAGTAAAATTACAGTATCTCTGTTGTTAGTAAGTATTAAATGTTAAAGAAATTGGACCCCCCTTTCCTTTCAACTTTCCAAGAAAGTGCATGTAACAGTCCAATTTTTTTTTTTCATACCTAATACAAAATAAACAAACACTATACCTGCTCTCTTGATCAAGAAGAAGCATTTGCTCTTGTAAGGAAGGTATGTACATTTTAATGAAAGTGATATTTCTTATTGTATATACAAGAGCAGCTACAT
>CAUYQG010147592.1:0-15601 GCA_963574415.1 Tarsius wallacei | reverse complement strand
GAAGCTGGGCTCAGTGGCTCAGCCTGTAATCCCGCGCTTTGGGAGGCTGAGGTGAGTGGATTGCCTGAGCCTGCAGGTTCGAGACCCACCTGGGCAACTTGGCAAGACCTCATCTCTACAATAAATCAAAAAATTAGCCGGGTGTGGTAGCTCGCGCCTGTAGTTCCAGCTACTTGGAAGGCTGAGGAGGAAGGATCACCAGAGCCCAGCAGGCCGAGGCTGCAGGGGCCGGGAGCGTGCCACTGTACTCCAGTCTGGGTGACAGAGTGAGACTCCAACTCAAAAAAAAAAAAAAAAAAAAAGATCTAGAAGAGAAGATGCATGACAATAATGACAGAAATTTTGAAAAAGAAAAATGTGTGACTGCTCTCCAAAATACCAAAACAAATGCTAAAACTATCATTAAAACAGCAAATTTAGTGCAAAAGCAGATAAATGGCCCAGTGCAATGGAGGAAAGTTCAGAAATAAAACTGTGTGTATAGAAGCTTGGGATGTGAAAAAAATAGAATTTCAAAGTAGTGGGGAGCAAGATAATATTAAGTGTGTTGTTATAATTAGCTATCCACGTGGGGAAAAGCCAGACTCCTGCCCCTCACTGAACAAAAAAATAAACATCTCAGATGGATTAGATATCGATAAGTCCAAAATTTAAAAGTATATTTTTATCATTTTGGAGTGGAGAAAGATTTCCTTAGCAAGAACCTTGGAACCTATAAAGGATGAAAATAAAAACATTAAAGCCCTGTATGATTAAAAATAACAAGAACATGAACACACAGCTGGAAAAATAAGTTATATTATCAGGGCAATAGAATTATAGGTATTTTTTAAAATGCTTTTCCATACAAAACTCTACAACTACCAAATATCCTTATGTATTATTAGTAGTATAACCTGAAAAAGACAATTTAACTTCAGTGTTTTCTCAAAAGTGAAAACTAGAAATATGTATCTTTGAAACCTCGATTGTTATGGAAAATTATCAATAAATAAAGATTAAAAATCAAGATGACCTTACTAACAGGATTATACTTTGCTGGAACTAAAAATGATTTCTTAAAAAATCAGACTCCAGCTCATTAGTTCATATTTGCATGGCTTTATAAAATTGCTTGGTTCTTTTCTCCAGAAGTTGTGGTGTTGATTCAACTGCTCATCTGGGTAGTTAGGTGATAGGTGCTTCTTCTACCTTAGGAGTGACTTTTTAACTAATTAACCTTAACTGTTCAGGAAATTAAGCTTATAATTATGTCCTTAGGATCAAAGTTCTGATCGTACCAGTCTTTCTTCAGTGGGAGCCCAGGATTCTGAATCTACCTCTTTGACAGATGAAGATGTCTGCCATGAGTTGGAAGGAGCCACTTCCTCCCAGGAGACCGGTGCCGCTTCAGGGACTAAGGGAATTGATCTCAGCCGAACAAGCCTGGAGAGTTCTGCCTCCTTGGAAGGTTCGTTCAGACAGTGCTGTCGTACTGCATTTGATTTGTAGTTTCATTTGAGTTGTAGCACCTTTACATTTTTCTTTATGATTTAATTTTGTTTATAATTTTGTAAAAGATTTATATGACTCCACAGTCAAAACAGTAAAACCAAGGTGCTTCAGAAAAGTCTTAGCGTTCATCCCCACCCTGCCTCCTGTTTTCTCCCTGTCCCTAGAAGCAACCATTTTTATTCATTGTTGGTTTATCCTTTCATTGTTAGTCTTTTTTTTTTTTTGAGTTGGAATCTCACTCTGTTGCCCAGGCTGGATCCTTCCGCCGCAGCCTTCCAAGTAGCTGGAACTAAAGGTGCGTGCTACCACGCCCAGCTAATTTTTGATTTATTGTAGAGATGAGGTCTCGTCAAGTTGCCTGGGCTGGTCTCGAACCTGCGGGCTCAGGCAATTCACTCACTTCAGCCTCCCAAAGTGCTGGGATTACAGGCTGAGCCAACAAGCCCGGCCCATTGTTACTTTTTTAAAAATATGCATATAGGTATATATATGTACACACACACACACACACACACATACGCGCACGCACACACACATGATATTCTTGTTACCTTCCGGTTTTTTTACTCAGTTAATGTGCTGTAAGTACTTTCCCACTCCCTTGCTTTTTTCACTTAATATATCCTGAAGATCATTCCGTATCATCACATAGCAATGTCCCCCATTCATTTTTATAGCTGCATAGTGCAAAATTATAAAGTTATGCATCATGTGTGGATATATCATACTTTGTCTTAACCACTTCCCTATTAGTGGACATTGTTTCCAGTCTTTGTAATGCTGTAATGTATATATGTCATGTTTTTACCAGGGTGTCTTTGGAAGATATTCTGAACTCTTCCTTGAGGTGACACTGCCCGGTTCCCCTCCTCAGGCTGTTTTGCATCCCACCGGCAGTGTCTGAGAGTCTCTGTTTCCCCACAGTCTTGTCCACAAAATATGTTGGCAAACTTGAATTTTTGCCATCTGATAGGTGAGGAATGTGTCTTAGTTTGGTTTTCCTTTATATTTCTCTTCTAAATGAAATTGAGAATCTGTTTATATCTTTAATGATCATTTGCATTTCCTTCTCTGTGGTCTGCCCTCACCTACATTTCAATTGTTGGTCCTTTTTTTTTTAAGTTTTAGTAGTTATTCTTATAATAGGGAATTAATCCTTTGTATCTTATATAAGTTGTAAGAAGCCTATCCAAATTTGTCAAGTGGTTTGGGGATTTTTTTTTTTTTTTTTTTTTTTTTTTGCCATTTGTAAGTTCTAAATTTTATATCATCAGATCTATCAGTATGTCCCCTTCTTGCTTCTGGATTCTGAGTTGCTTGGAAAGGTTTCCTCTTCCTAAGTTATACAGGAATCTGCCAGTGTTTTCTTCTTATATTTACCTGGTTTCCTTCTTAACATTTTCTGGGATCAGACTTTTCTGTAAATAGTCATATAGTAAATATCTTAGGTTTTGCAGGCCATATATGTCTATGTCACCAAAATATTTTTTTTCTTTTTTTAACAACTCTTTAAAAGACGTTCTTAGCTCTGGCCATACAAATACAGATTTGATACCTGATTTAGATACTTATTCATTTGAAATTTATCCTGTTTAATGGTGCAAGAAATGGTTCTAATATAATATTTTTTTTCAATTGTACCCTTGCCTTCTTAAAAAGTTTTTATTTGTGGAAATGTTCAAACAAATATAGAAATAGAGGGAGTAGCACAAAGAATGCCTTGCTCTGTTGCCAGCCGCAGTGGTTGTCAGCAAATGGCCACTCCTGCTTGGTCTCTTCCCTCTCTCAGCTACCAACATTCTGTCCTTCCCGAAGGGATAATTTTAAAGTGGTTTTATTTATAAACACTTCAACATGCGTCTCTAAAATAAAAGACTGTTCAGTTATCTGCTTTCAACTGTTAAAGTATAACATAACGTGTATGTTTTTATGTATGTAAATACATTTCACAAATAACCAGCACTCAGTTCAAGAAACAGCATGCACAGCATCTAGAACCTTCTCTTATGCCTGAATCTTGTGCCTCCTCCCTTCACAGATAAACATGCTCTTAACTTCTAATGCCACAGATTACTTTGACCACTTTTAAACATCTTATGGACTCATACACAATATGTATTTTTGGCAAAACACACACTTTTTGAAAATGTTATTATAATACCAGTGCCATTAAAAAAATTTTTTTTTGAGTTGGATTCTCAATCTGTTGCCCAGGCTGGAGTGCAGTTGTAGTGACATGCTCACGGCCACCGCACCCTCAACCTGCTGGGCTTAGGCTCTCCTTCTGCCTCAGCCTTCCAAGTAGCTAGAACTACAGGCATGCACTACCATACCCAGCTTATTTTTTTATTTATTGTAGAGATGAGGTCTCACCAAGTTGCCCAGGCTGGTCTCAAACCCCTGAGCTCAGGCAGTCCTCTCGCTTGGGCCTCCCAAAGTGCTGGGATTATAGGCTTGAGCCACTGCGCCTGGCCCGTTGTCATTTTTAAATGTGATCATCATATATTAAATATTTAGTTTCAGTTTTTCACAGTTATTTCATAAAACTCGTTAAAGGTGGTTTGTTCAAATGGAGACCCATATATGTCCATGTGTTGATATGTTTCTTAGCCTCTTTTATCTTTATTCTTCTTCTGCCTCTTTTTTCTTGCCATATACTCATGAAGAAATCAGATGATTAGCCCCTCTGCCTACTTTTTTTTTAATACAAGGACAGGCTGGGTGCAGTGCTCAAGCCAACTTACCAGTGCTCATTTATAAAATGAAATGATGACAAGAAAAATGTATAGAGAAGGCATAGGTAACCTCCAATTTTGGTAACAAGACACAGCTGCTGTCAACACTGATTTGACCACAGAACTCCCGTTGCTTTTTGTGTTGTTTGAATATGTACTATTTTCCCATTGCTCTTAAGAATATACTTGAGCTGGACTCAGTGGCTCAGCCTGTAATCCCTCGCTTTGGGAGGCTGAGGTGAGTGGATTGCCTGAGCCCGCAGGTTCGAGACCCGCCTGGGCAACTTGGCAAGACCTCATCTCTACAATAAATAAAAAAATCAGCCAGGCATGGTAGTGCGTGCCTGTAATTCTGGCTACTCGGTAGGCCGAGGCGGAAGGATCGCCAGAGCCCAGCAGGTCAAGGCTGCAGTGGCCAGGAGTGGCCACTGCACTCCAGTCTGGGCGACAGAGTGAGACTCCAACTCAAAAAAATATATATATATATACTTGAGCTGGGTGCGGTGGCTCAAGTCTGTAATTCCAGCACTTTGGGAGGCCGAGGCGAGAGGATTCCTGAGCCTAAGTGTGTGTGATCAGCACTGGTCTGGCAGCCACACTGAGTAGCACTGATTTGTAGTATGTAATTACAAATGGCTGTTTTAAGTGTTGGCAAATTAATGATTGTGTTTACTTTTCCATTGATAAAACCACTATATAAAATTTATATAGTAATTATAATGGAAAAAAACATATGCTCACTTAAATGCAAGTTTCTCTTTTAGGCAAAAATATTGAAATATATTTGGCTGAAACAGTTAAAGATGAGCGTGATATATGGAGCACAGAACAGGGGTTCGAGACCAGCCTGGGCAACTTGGTGAGACCTCGTCTCTACAATGAATAAAAAAAAAAATTAGCCGGGCATGGTCACGTGCACCTGTAGTTCTGGCTACTTGAAAGGCTGAGGCAGAAGTATCGCTGGAGCCCAGCAGGTCGATGCTGGAGTGGCGTGATTGTGCCACTGCACTCCAGCCTGGGCAACGGAGTAAGACTCCAACCCCCCCCCCCAAAAAAAAGAATATGCTTGGGAGCTCTTCCTTGGCATTTAAGGGCAAGACTATGTACCAGTTCTTAAAAGGTCCTTGTAAGGAGAGAGTTGCCACTAAATCTTTTCATGATTTGAAGTAAGATTAGTTATGTTATACTTTCTAGACCTTAGAACTAAACACTTTCTTATATTTTAATCATGAAAAAATAGAAATAGCACAATGCTAATTGCTAACAACAGGAAGGTGTCCTCGCTTGTGTATACAGAATGCTTCATAAGTGAATAGTGAGTGACACACCTATAGTGGGTTGGCAGGAATGGAGCACAATCCCATGGTTTGTGCTCGAAAGGGCATTTATGGAAAAAATTGTTTTAACTTTCTGTTTTTCTTAAATTATCTTTAGTATTTTGAGTCCGGTTAACATTTTATCAGAGAATATGGAAGTGAAAGATTCTTATGTCCTTTCTCGTTAATTTTAATGATTTTTTTCTTTGTTTTTCAATAATGAACAGGATCCCTGTCAAAGTTTGCCCTACCTGGGAAATCAGAAGGGACATCTTCCCTCAGCGCGAGTAATACAAATATCTTCCAGAACTATGCAATGGAGGTACGGGTCTACTCAGAAGAGATTGTCATGTGCTGCTTTATAAAATTCACATTCCTTAAGTACTGATGGTTCTAGGTAGAATAATAAAAGCTAAGCATATAGCGCCTACAATTTCAGAATGTGCACTGCATCTGAATAACATTGAAGTCCAGCTTTTGGACATCCAGTATTTCAGATTATTGGAGTCAGATTTCTTCTCTCTTAGGACAAGTGCATGTTTGCTCTGAGATTTGCCAACATACAAAAGCACTTTCATTTTCAATATTTGTATTTATTTTTGTTACATGTGTTCTCTTTAAATGTTTGCATCACATTGTAAACACCACAACACCACCATCAGTTTTGCTTGGCAAACATACTTTTCTGGTGACAGTATTGGGAGTAGTTTGGCATTACATTGTCAACCTCTATCATGTTTTTCATTCTTTGTGTCAGTTTGTTATAGATCTCTATGGGGTATACTTCTCTATCCCACTTTCTTATAATTAAAAAATTATACATTAACATTTTCCCCTAACTTTTCTATAAAAATTGCTTCTAAATACATTTGTGAATATGGTTGCTATTTTATGCTAATTTGCATAAATCTGGCAAGTACATTTGTATACAGCAGGAAAATAGATGCTGAGCACTAATGTTGCAGTTCACCAAGTTTCTGGTGGCTTTAGAAATTTATTTTATTACTGTAATGACAACATTTATAGTTATTTATAGCAATGCTTCTTAAACTGTCTGTAGTGACAGACCAGGGTTGTTTTTGTTTTGTTTAACATCTAATCTGTTGTAGCTGATATTCTTGTCAAATATATTGATTGCATGCTTAAATGTTACAGTAATATCAAATTACCTTAAAAGTTTATAAATCCTCCTCTCAATTTCTTTGTCTCATCACACACCAGTAAGTATGTGTGACCAGCACTGGTCTGGCAGCCACACTGAGTATCACCAATTTACAGTATGTAATTACAAATGGCTGTTTTGAGTGTTGACAAATTAATGATTGTGTTTACTTTCATTGATAAAACCACTATATAACATTTATGTAGTAATTATAATGGAAAAAAACATATGCTCACTTAAATGCAAGTTTCTCTTTCGGGCAAAAATATTGGAATAGATTTGGCTGAAATGGTTAAAGATGAACATGGTATATGAAGCACAGAACGTCCTCCAGTTTTTGTTTGTAGCATCTGAATCCTTCTGAGGTTTAATATTCCAGTGGGTACTCTTCACCATGTGCTCTCACAACTTTCGTTACCCAGTGCCGTCTCCTCTGCAGGTCCTCATCTCAAGCTGCTCCCGGTGTAGGACTTGCGACTGTCTCGTCCATGACGAGGAGATCATGGCCGGCTGGACGGCGGATGACTCCAACCTCAACACAACGTGCCCATTCTGCGGCAACCTCTTTCTGCCCTTTCTGAACGTTGAAATAAGAGATTTAAGGCGACCTGGAAGGTGATGACTTATCTTTTCCTTCATGTTTCAGGGTCATGTTTCCTAGAATATTTCTTTTCTCAGAAAGCTCCTTTGACTCACATTGCAGGTACTTCTTGAAGTCTAGCCCATCGACAGAAAATGCGCATTTTCCCTCCTCCTGCCCAAGCCAGATGAGGCCGCCTTGCATTTCCACATCAGCCTCGGGTCTTGATACATCTGCTGTCTCTGTTCAGGGGAATTTTGATCTAAATAGGTAATTATGATTATGTGGAACTATATCTTAACATCTATTATGCATGATTTAGAAATAGGACAGAAGGCCGGGCTCAGTGGCTCAGCCTGTAATCCCAGCACTTTGGGAGGCCGAGGCGAGTGGATTGCCTGAGCCTGCGGGTTCAAGACCCACACAGGCAACTTGGCGAGACCTCATCTCTACAATAAATCAAAAACTAGCTGGGCATGGTAGCACACGCCTGTAGTTCTGGCTACTTGGAAGGCTGAGGCAGAAGGATCGCCAGAGCCCAGCAGGTCGAGGCTGCGGTGGCCAGGAGCGTGCCACTACACTCCAGTCTGGGCGACAAGAGTGAGACTCCAACTCAAAATAAAAAAAAGAAAGAAAACAAATAGGGGAGAAAAATTAACTGACCATTTCCAGGTTTAAATTTCTATGAATAATAGGTTCATAATCTTAAATTCTTACTCCTAATTAAAACAATATTAAAATTCTCTAATATCCTCAATGTTTAAATATGAACAGCTACATGTTAATGCTTTATTAATCCCCAGAGTTTAAGCTGTATATCTATGTGATAATGCTACTATATTTTAAAGGTAAAAAAATCTGTAGAAAATTTACAGTTTGTAATGATCATCGTTTTCTTATCTCCATCTCTTCAGGAATTAGGTCAATACTGACTTCTACTTTGGCATATTTAATTTTTTAATTAGGATATTTAATAATCTAAGAAACATTTAGAGGTGCTATAGGAACAATGAAATTAAACTAGGCCTTTATAATAAGGCTATTTATAAGTAAATCTAATGCAGAAATCAACTCCATTTTGCAGAAGTACCAAATTAGTTCTTTACAGCTGGACAAATGAAGCCGTGTTGGTGGCTGCATATGTAATAAATGCCTGTGTAGCCTTTGCAAACTACAGACCCATCTGGTTGTCAGCATGTAGGCAGTCAGGCAGTAATCTGTGCATGTCCCTTCTCTCCTTGGGCTTTCTTGTGCCTCACCTTTGACTCCTGTAGCTCCCAGAGGGACATCTACCTTTTGTGTCCCCTGGGCCTGGTGTGCTTCCTGCTAGATAGACATCTGCTATGTGCTTGGAATAAATGAATGAATCTTGAATATTTAAAGTACACTTAATAGACCGGATTCGGTGACTCAGCCTGTAATCCCAGCACTTTGGGAAGCCGAGGCAAGTGGATTACTTAAGCCCATGGGTTTGACACCAACCTGGGCAAATTGGTGAGACCTCGTCTCTACAATAAATTTTAAAAAATTAGCTGGGCATGGTAGTGCACGCCTGTAGTTCCGGCTACTTAGAAGACTGAGACAGAAGAATTGCCAGAGCCCAGCAGGTCGACGCTGGGGTGGCCATGAGACTTCAACTCAAAAAGAAAAATAAAGTACACTTAATAAAAAAGGAAATTTAGCATGATTATACTACTTAAAAATATATTCTGTTTCCCAGCTACAGCCTGAGTAGCGTATTTCCTTTTATTTATTTTGCTGTGTCCAGCTCTGATTCTAAGAAGAACATGGTTCTTCTAGATTAAATAAAACAAATCTAAACACTAATATGCTTTTTTCTCTTTTGAAGCAAATCTAAACTGCAGGAAAATTTCTGTACCCGAAGTATTCAGATCCCTGCTAATAGATCAAAAGCAGCGATGTCAAAATGTCCACTATTTCCAATGGCCAGAAGTATTAGCACTTGTGGCCCCTTGGACAAGGAGGACACTGAGGGACAGAAACTTATTCCTACAGGCAGCCTGCCAGCCACTTTGCAAGGAGCTACAGTATGTATTTCAGTGTTTTTTTTTCAAATTTGGTAACTGATCACTTGTATATGATTGTGTTCCCCTTGTCCTGAGTGGTCTTATTAGTTTAATCTTTTTAATGCTGAGATAAGTCCCTTCTCCCATGATACATTTATATTACCTTTTTACTAATATAGAAATCACTGGTAGGAATTTTTTATATGGTTTACTATTTTCATTCTTGCATTTGCCACTTATAGTTTTTATTTATCCCACAGGATTCTTTAGGATTCGAATGGCACCTTCCAAGTCCAGATCCTGTTACTGTCCCATATCTTAGTCCTCTAGTGGTGTGGAAGGAACTTGAAAGCTTGTTGGAAAATGAAGGTGATCATGCGATAACAGTGGCCGACTTTGTGGACCACCATCCGATTGTGTTTTGGAACCTGGTGTGGTACTTCAGACGCCTTGACTTGCCCAGCAACTTACCAGGATTGATTCTTTCTTCTGAGCACTGTAATAAGTATTCAAAGGTATGAGACCGAAAAGTAACTAAAAATCAATGCTGTTCTCACTACTGTAATGTTTGCATATTCCTAATGATATAAAATGTTGGTTTTTATGCTAAGTATTTTAATAAACATTTAAAACATTAGATTAAAAAATTGTTTTAGTTGCATTTATAAATATTTTTTTTCCTCTTATACTCTAGCAGTAAGAGAGTCATTTTTTTAACTTCCTTCTAAAATTTACATAAAATGTTCTTAAATTTTTATTATAACTTCAAGAATAAACTGGAGATGACTCTTAAAAGGAGAGTTTGTGAGTTAGCCCCACTCATATCTCACGCCTCCTTTAGAACAAACCTGAAGGCCGGACACAATGGCTCACACCTGTAATCCCAGTATTTAGGAGGCCAAGACAGGAAGATTGTTTGAGCTCAGGAGTTCGAAACCAGTCTGGGCAACATAATGAGACCTCATCTCTGCAAAAATAAAATTAGCCAGGTGTGGTGGCGCAAGCCTATAGTCCCAGCTACTCAGGCAGCTGAGGTGGGAGGATCGCCTGAGCCCAGGAGTTCGAGGCTGTAGTGAGCCGTGATCGTGCCACTGCACTCTAGCCTGGGTGACAGAGAGTGAGACCCTGACACAAAAATAGATAAAATTTTTTAAAAAATAACAAGCCTAGCACTGTTTTAGGAGGATGTCGACACAGCAGTCTCCCTTATTTGCAGTTTTGCTTTCCGATGTTTCACTTACCCTTAGTCAGCTGTGGTCCAATAATATTCCATGGAAATTTCTAGAAATAAACAGTTCATAAGTTTTATATTGTACACTTTTCTGAGTAGCATGATGAAATCTCACACTGTCCTGTTTGGGGTGTGGACCCTCCCATTGTCCAATATGTCCATGCTTCATACATACCTATCCGTGTGTCACTCTGTGGCCACCTATTACCAGATCCACTGTCATGGTATCGCAATGCTCAGGACTGGCCCCACACGCAAGAGCAGTGACACTGGCATGCTGTTATCATCGTTGGGCTTTATTGTCAGTACTGTGGTCCATCTCTTATTGTTCTGATTTATAGACTCAGCTGTATCATAGCTATGGCTGTTTAGCAAAAAGCACATCATGCGTGGGCTCGGCGCTGTCTGCAGTTTTAGGCATCTCAAGGAGCAGAACATAGTCCCAAGAACAAAGGGGACTGTTATAATTCATGTTCTGCCATGTGCTGTCAGTCTCTCTGTGCCTTTCCTTGGAGTTTTTGCTCACCCTTTAGGCAATTAGTTTGTTGTAGGTCCTTTTGCAGTTTTGACATGTTGTTCGGTACAAGTGTCTGCTTTTCCATATGCTGCTGCTGCCACTGGGCGGCAGTTTCTGAGTTCAGGAATGTTGTCTCTCCCTTCCTGTACCTCACACGCATGCTGTGTCCGTGCCTTAGATGTTCAGTGCCTCGTAAGCCTAAGCGAGTGACTATGTGTTACCTCGGTCAGAGGGGTCTGGCTGGGTCTTGGATGATAGAGGGGAACTCCTGGGTTTATCGTTCTGGGAACCTCGTCACAAGCATGGGTGGGATGACCTGCTTGTCTCCCTTTCTTGCTCGTCTCAGGGCTTTGTTCGGTGTGCCACCATCCTCCTTAGGTGGATTCCAGATGCATATAAATCAGTCATTTTCTGTTCTGTTCTCTCTTGCACACGTTCTAAAATTATTTATAAGGACTTTGTAAAATACTTACAAACTTATCATGTAAGGGTCATTAATTAATGTTTGTTTATTCTGCAACACAGATTCCCCGCCATCGTATGTCTGAAGACAGTAAACACGTCTTAATACAAATGCTGTGGGACAACATGAAGCTGCACCAGGACCCGGGACAGCCCCTGTACATTCTCTGGAATGCCCACAGTGAGTGCCCAGGGGGGCCGGCACGCATTCAAGCAGTCTAAACCGATGCTCACCTGACTTGTATTTTCCTGTACTGCTTTTTGTCTTACAGGTCAAAATCGTACTCTTTTGTTTGAGAGTGAGTGTGAGTTTGGTTTTTTAGTACTACCTTCCGTGGAGGTCAAGTGTTTGTGGTTCTTGTTTTGGTTTTGAGGGGTGCCTTGTATGTGCTGGAGGGGTCGGGTATATTTAAGAGTCTGCTTTCATCACATTGCTTGGCCCAGTTTCCTCTTTTTTACTTTTTATTTGTTTCCATCCCAGGCTGCTGATACAGACTTTTCTTCAGGGACTATAATAAGGAAACAGTATTTTAGTCATTGTCTATTTGAGACCACAAAAAGCTTTAGACCTTTTTGTCATGATTTGTCTTAACTTTTCCTTTTTGCTTTCTTCATTCTTAGATTCCTGTTCCTTTATTGCCCTTCATTTATCTGTAGTGCTTTGTAACTTCTTTAATACCCATCAGTTGCCGCTTGATTTCTTTCTCCTTTCTACACAGAACATTTTCCTTCACCTGCTTTTTTGTTCTGTTACAGCCCAGAAATATCCAATGGTCCATTTATTGCAAAAAAGTGATAACTCATTTAACCAGGAACTATTGAAAAGTATGGTAAAGAGCATTAAAATGAATGATGTCTATGGACCAATGAGTCAAATTTTAGAGACACTGAATAAGTGCCCGCATTTTAAAAGACAGCGGTGAGTTCTTCTCTTAGATGGACAAATTGTTCTTCTAAGCATGTTTATGTGTTTGCTTCATAATTGTTGAAATGTCTCATGCCATGTAGGCATAAAGATTTATTAGAGAACATCTAGACTTTGTGGATATTAACATTTTTTTCCACACCTTTTCCCCCTAGGAGTTTATACAGAGAAATCCTGTTTCTCTCACTCGTGGCATTGGGAAGAGAAAACATTGACATAGGTAATTCAGCATTATATATAACAGGGGTTGGGTCCCCAGTCCCCGAGCTGCGAACTGGTACCAGTCGTGCCCTGTTAGGAACCAGGCCTTGCAGCAGGAGGTGAGGGATAGGCAAGTGGAGCTCCGCCTCCTGTCAGATAAGCAGAGGCATTAGATTCTCATAGGAGTGCAAATCCTACTGTGAACTGCACATGTGGGGGATCTAGGTTGCATGCTCCTTATGAGACTCTAATGCCTAATAATACCCTCCCCCCAATGGAAAAATTATCTTCCATGAAACCTGTACCTATGCCCAAAATGTTGGGGACTGCTGATATGTAATATATAATATTATGAATCATGGTATAGTTTTCTCTTTTATTTTAAAGGCTTGGGGTGCAGTTCAGGATTAGGTATGTAAGTGATCATTGTACAGGTGAGGTTTGGGCCTCCCACTGGTCCTCACTTCGCCTGGTTTGGGATCAGGTACACTTACTGATGTTATGTGTCGTTCCCCCCCACCCCCACCCCTGCCGGCAGTATTCTGCTACTGCCAATCCCTTTCATGATGTAGTATGATAATTGTTCAGGGTCCACTTATAAGTAAGAACATGTGGTACTCACTTCTTTGTTTCTGTGATAGATCATTGGGTATAATAGACTCTAAACCCATCCAAGTTGCTGCAGAGTCCATAATTTTGTCCTTTTTTGCAGCTTTGTAATATTCCATCATGTATATGTACCACATTTTTTTTATCCAGTCCACTTACGATGGGCAGCATGGTTGGTTCCATGTTTTTACTATTGTGAATAGTGCTTCTCTAAACATGCGTGCACAGGTGTCTCTTTTGTAGAATGACTTGAGTTCCTCTGTTTTTATACTGGTAACTTTAATATTCTATTAATGTTAAATTAATTTTTTAGAGAAATTGGTTTTTTTTTACCTAATATATAAGGTACTTTGATACTTTGGTCATGGCAATAATAATAATAAATAATAACTTCTTCAGGTTTACTATATGCTCACACTATAGCAAGTGCTTTCTGTGTATTATCTCATGCGTCTCCTGCCAGGCAGGTCCTGTTATCATTCTTTGTTATTGTTGAGTAGACTGAGGTCTGAGGAGTTGGTAACAACCTCAGGTTCCATAGTAAACAGTAGAGCCACGTGGACCAGCAGTTTCAATGTTTCAACCCCATGCTTTAATGATTGTGTCATATCATTAGGACACTGAGATTGTTCCGAAAGGATGCAAGGCAGTTGAACATACATGTAGCAGTTCCCGACTTCGTGGTCTATCCACACAGTCTGGTCTACCCAGAATAGGCAAGTCTATAGTGATGGGAAGTAAATTGTTGTTTTCAGGGGCTAAGAAGAGGGGTGAATGGGGAGGGACTGATAACTGGCATGAGGGCTCTTTATGGTGAGATGAAAATGTTCTGGAATTAGGCAGTGGTGACAGTTGTACTGTTTTATGAATAAATCAAAAAACTTTAAATTGTACACTTTAGTGAATTGTATGGTATGTGAATTATATCCCAATTTTTTAAAGTTAATCTGACAAAAAAAAAGGGCTGGTCAGGAAAATTCTTTAAAAACTCACTAGAAAGGTTTTGCCCTTCTAGAAGCTACTGTATAATTACAGCAGAGTTATGCTAGCACATGCAGAGCCGGAAAACTTAGTAGTGCAGAAGAGAATCTAGAAAAAGACACAAATATCTGGGAATATAATATATAATACAGTCAGGAAAGGTAGACTATCAGGTGGTGTTTAGACAGTCATTGTAGCCACTTGGGAAAGATGTGAGAACTTGCAGAAATCACAGTGTTCCTTGAGTTAGGCCTTTAAGGACAGTGAAACAGCAAGGACACCAGGAAGGGTGGTTCAGCTCCTTGTCACCAGCCCTTTATTCTCCAGGCCATCCAAGCCCATCTCCTGGATGGAGGTTACCCTGGCCCTTGGCTGAAGGCAGGATTTCCTTAAATGTCTGATGGATTCTGGCCTCCATCTGAGGAGACTCACGTGCTCATGCGAGGGGCCCTCCATGCAAGACAGCCTTCCCAGGCACCACGGTGGCACTTTTCAGAGGGAATCCTCTTATACCTGTCACCTCCCCAAGGCAGAAATGTGGGACCCTCATGACATTCAATCATAATTTGTACCTCATCTGGACCTCTGAGCAGCTGATTTTTCCCTATTATATGCTTTTTTGTTTGTTTCAGTCAGAGTCTCACTCTGTCACCCAGGCTGGAGTGCAGTGGCTCACTCACGGCCACCCCAGTGTCGACCTGCGGGGCTCTGGCGATCCTTCCACCTCAGCCTTCCAAGTAGCCAGAACTACAAACATGCACTACCACGCCTGGCTAATTTTTTGATATACCATAGAGATGAATTCTCACCAAGTTACCCAGGCAGGTCTCGAACCCCTCAGCTCAGGCAGTCCCCTCACCTTGGTCTACCAAAGTGATGGGATTACAGGCATGAGCCACCGTGCCAGGCCTAATAGATGTTTAAAATCAGCAGGAAATTAGCACAATTTCTAGCCTGAGAAAAACTTAGCAGAAGCTTGTAAACCTGTATCTTCCCTTTTTGTCATATGTGGATCATCTTCTGGGAAAGGCACACAGACCTTAGCACAATGTCCTTAATAATAAAAGGGACAGAACATTAGCTCTGTCCCATGAGAAACAGGAAAAACGTTGTTACATGGTGATGTCCAAAGATCTCTGGGTTGTTTTCCTGGGATATCCCTTAGTAGAAATTTTAGGACACATAAACCAGAATAAATTCCAGTTGGAGCAAAATTTAAATGTAGAAAGTGAAACAATATAAGAACTAGTATAGGGAGTTCCGGGTCAAGATGGCGGCAACACAGGCGGAACTGTGAGATTCTCCGAATGTGAGTTCCCCAAAAAGTCTCTTGCCCTCCTTCCCCTACCCCACTGCCCACA